>JACXGM010033938.1:0-12128 GCA_016801145.1 Umbra pygmaea
ATGTCTATATTGCGTCCATTGGTCCAGACCAATTCTGGACGTGTAAACTAGGTCTATTTGGATGTCTAACCATGACTCCACTTGGACGTCAAATATGTAGTAAAAAATTTGAACGTCAAACTAGGTAACTTTTTTGGAAGTCATGTGGACATTTTAAACAGGTGCAGGAAATTAACCTTATCCCACTGCACAGACACATCCAAACAACATCTTTTATAGGTCGTTTCTGCACATCTAATTTTGATCCCCTGAAGGTGCAGAATGTGACGCAAGATGATGTCTTTTTGCGACGTCTACTGAACGTCTGGTATTGACGTCGACAGGACCTCTTTATAAGGGCTAATTGTAGTACAAATGTTGTCATTGTGAACGTCTCTTTCGGGAGCAAGGAAAAAATGAATTCTTAATTGCAACAGAGTTATTCTGTAGTGGGAAATAAATGTTTATAGGACCAAATAATGACTCCTTCAACAGCTGGCTTCTCATCCCTCCTGGGATGAATTAAGATTCATGCAAAGGGGGCAAACCCCAATGTATATCACACATTTAAACCTGTACCTAGGTGATTTTGGTTTTGATCCACCCATAAAGGGAGTTTGGTATTATTACTTGTCTCCACAGGGTTTCTAGGAGAAGACAAATGCTAGCTCCCCCTCTGGAAGATATTCAAACCCAGTCCTTTGTTACAGCCCGGATGCGCCGAGGCGCCAAGGCGATGTATAATCTAATTGCTAATGTACTCTTTGTTTCTCCAATTCCAGCCAGTGAACTGATAGGTAGTTCGTATGCAGCGGGAGTTGGGGGCATCCCCTCTCGAGGGGAAATATAAGTCTTTGTTTAAGGTTAAACTAAGGAAATCTCTTTAACGACTCTCCTGGCCACACGTCAGTGCGTGCCATAGCAAATGTGTTGAATAAATGTTGTAATAGACTGAACCGTATAAGACATGCTTAGATCGTAGATCATATTTAGAAGTGTAAACGACATGTAATTTCTTGGTATAATTGTGTAATTCTGTGTCCGGTTAAAGTGTTGTACTTGGATGCCCTTTAACTGGAATTAAATATTATTCATTTACTAAGTTCTGTCATAGACATTCTAAATCATTTCCCAGAACATCTCCAGTGGAGTTATTAATGGGAATGTAAGTTATCTTGTTGCGCTCTGCTCTGAAGTTTCAGCGTTTATCACGCACACAGTTCAAGCTAGGTAGCCTATGCACCATTGTCTGACTCGCGGGCAACGCTTTAGTTTCCCGGGTCGCTGTGGTATTTCTTTCCGTAGCTGTTTACACACGGATAAATTATCATTTGTGAGGTCAGATGGTTAGATAGGAAATATCAACAATGTCTATTCTATAAATCCTCTATCGCCTTTTATTAAGCGTTTCTCCGTTCTTAACCCAGACTATTGCAACAGGGGAGGAAAGGTAATATTAATTATTAATGCTTTAACTTCATAAGTGCATCTTAATTGTATCGTTTTACCCCCTGACTAAAATTCCACCTCCATGTCAAGACAAATTTGTTGAACAAACCCTTTTTTTGTTTGTTACCAAAACAAATTATTTTGTTTCAAAATAAAAGTATAAATGATGTTTTAAAAAAAAAAAACATTTAAATGAATGACTTGCTAGAAAAATCCTTGAAAAAGAAACTATTTTAAATTGACAAGTTCAAAGTGGGGGACCACAGGTAAATTGTATGGCCTCATTTAAAAATAATTTAATATACTGTATGTATAAACAGACTTGAGTTTAGAGCCAAATTAAACATCAGCTTAGCATTTTGTTTAATGTTTGTGGATATATCAGTTGATAAATGAAACTACTGCAAATCTATTTTTTGTGGTTATCATAAGAAGCAAATGTAATATGTTACTTGGACTTGTTTCACCCATTGGGGAAATACCTGTTCCATTTTAAATGCTTTCAGGTTGGGAATTGTAACATTATTGCAGAACTGTGCAGGTCTTCTGACTGCAGATCAGGTATGATAACTCCTACCTGGGAGCTGTCCCTACTCTGCCTTGTTTCCAAAAAGTGCTCTTTCGCTGAAGGGATGTAAAGAATGTGCAGGCCTGGTGTGTCCCAGGTTGTTGTTGTGAATGAAAATTATTTTCTTATGAATTTGCCTGGAAATACAATGAAACCATTTTAAAAAAGGGGTTTTAATTAACATATTTTATATCAGTGCTGATGAGCCGTAGAGATAAAGATTTTAATTTGTACGTGTGCCTTCACATCTAAAACTATTAACCAAATCAAATCACACTATTTGTTGGCCAAATAGCAGACTGAAAGACACACCCTCTCTAAGACACGCATTCATATAATATATTTCAGGTGTGCCTTTGAAGTTGTTTTAAAATGAAACTGTGAAAAAAAATAATGTAGAAATGTATCTCAGTTTTTCTAGATAAGGGAAGATTTCTTTCATTGATGAAGTGGTAAAGATATATTCTGGTGCACACCCAAGTTATTTGTAGATAGAGGTGCTCTCTGTCGGATAATTATAATATGAATAATCAACAAAGAAGAAAGACTTTTCTCCAGGTTTCTTGCTCCAAGTGACTATATTTTAAAAACACCAATGTTTTGGCATCAAACTTGCCTTCTTCAGGGTTGAAAAGAAGGCAACCCTGAAGAAGGCAAGTTTGATGCCGAAATTTTGGTGTTTTTAAAATATAGTTACTTGGAGCAAGAAACTTGAAATGTTTCATATTGCATTGATAAAGTAAAATAAATATTTTTTTACTGAAAGTATGAAGTTGATTTAAGTGATAAAACACTAAATCAATTAAAGAAACAATGTTGATATAACTTCAGCGTTCTAGTTTTCTCATCGTTGTTTGAAAACTAGAACGCTGTAGTTACAGTGCCTTGCGAAAGTATTCGGCCCCCTTGAACTTTTCGACCTTTTGCCACATTTCAGGCTTCAAACATAAAGATATGAAACTGTAATTTTCTGTGAAGAATCAACAACAAATGGGACACAATCATGGGACACAATGATCAAGTGGAACAAAATTTATTGGATATTTCAAACTTTTTTAACAAATAAAAAACAGAAAAATTGGGCGTGCAAAATTATTCAGCCCCTTAAGTTAATACTTTGTAGAGCCACCTTTTGCTGCGTGTATAGCTGTAAGTCGCTTGGGGTATGTCTCTATCAGTTTTGCACATCGAGAGACTGACATTTTTGCCCATTCCTCCTTGCAAAACAGCTCAAGCTCAGTGAGGTTGGATGGAGAGCGTGTGAACAGCAGTTTTCAGTTCTTTCCACAGATTCTCGATTGGATTCAGGTCTGGACTATGACTTGGCCATTCTAACACCTGGATATGTTTATTTGTGAACCATTCCATTGTAGATTTTGCTTTATGTTTTGGATCATTTTCTTGTTGGAAGACAAATCTCCATCCCAGTCTCAGGTCTTTTGCAGACTCCATCCGGTTTTCTTCCAGAATGGTCCTGTATTTGGCTCCATACATCTTCCCATCAATTTTAGCCATCTTCCCTGTTCCTGCTGAAGAAAAGCAGGCCCAAACCATGATGCTGTTACCACCATGTTTGACAGTGGGGATGGTGTGTTCAGGGTGATGAGCTGTGTTGCTTTTCTTCTTGCCACTCTTCCATAAAGGCCAGATTTGTGCAGTATACGACTGATTGTTGTCCTATGGACAGACTCGCCCACCTCAGCTGTAGATCTCTGCAATTCATCCAGAGTGATTATGGGCCTCTTGGCTGCATCTATGATCAGTCTTCTCCTTGTATGAGCTGAAGGTTTAGAGGGACGGCTGGGTCTTGGTAGATTTGTAGTGGTCTGAAACTCCTTCCATTTCAATATTATCGCTTGCGCAGTGGTTCTTGGGATGTTTAAAGCTTGGGTAATCTTTCTGTATCCAAATCTGGCTTTGAACTTCTCCAAAACAGTATCTCAGACCTGCCTGGTGTGTTCCTTGTTCTTCATGATGCTCTCTGTGCTTTCAACGGACCTCTGAGATTATCACAGAGCAGGTGCATTTATACGGAGACTTGATTACACACAGGTGGATTCTATTTATCATCATTAGTCATTTAGGTCACCATTGGATCATTCAGAGATCCTCACTGAACTTATGGAGAGAGGTTGCTGCACTGAAAGTAAAGGGGCTGAATAATTTTGCTCGCCCAATTTGTCAGTTTTTTATTTGTTAAAAAAGTTTGAAATATACAATAAATTTTGTTCCACTTCATGATTGTGTCCCACTTGTTGTTGCTTCTTCACAAAAAATTACAGTTTTATATCTTTATGTTTGAAGCCTGAAATGTGGCAAAAGGTTGAAAAGTTCAAGGTTCAATACTTTCGCAAGACACTGTATATCAACTCTATGAACTTTATTTTGTGAGTTGAAATAAAGGCTATGTTCATGTTGAGTTAACTTACATTTTCAAGGCAGCAGGTGAACTTGCATTTCCAAGTTGAACCTATTCGAAATGTTTTACAGTGCATATCTACAGTGGCTGCACTCAGCCACTCAGCACGTGAAGTCTGTAAAGATGTGAGTCAAATATGTTGAAGTCGAAACAAGACTATCTACTCCTCTTCATTTCCAGTCACAATCTTTCCAGTAATGACTAACTCAGTTCTGTGCTCTAGCTTGGCCACTCAAGGACATTCACAGAGTTGTCTTGTAGCCACTCCTTTGTTATCTTGGCTGTGTGCTTCGGGTCATTGTCCTGTTGGAAGATGAACCTTCACCCCAGTCTGAGGTCCAGAGCACTCTGAAGCAATTTTTCAGCAAGGATGTAATGCTACATTCATATTTCCCTCGATCCTGACTAGTCTCTCAGTTCCTGCCACTGAAAAACATGCCCACAACATAATGATGCCACCACCATGCTTCACTCTAGGGTAGTATTTGCCAGGTTACAGTATGAGCAGTGTCTGGTTTCCTCCAGAAATGACACTTGTCAATCAGACCATAGTGTTCAGTCTTTGCTTCATCAGACCAGAGAATTTAGTTATCATGGTCTGAGAGTCCTACATGTGCCTTTTAGTCTAACTCCAGGCAGGCTCTCAGTTTGGCCAGGCGGCCAGCTCTAGGAAGAGTCCTGGTGGTTTCAAACTTCTTCCATTTACGGATGATGGAGCCTCCTGTGCTCATTGGGACATTCAATGCTGCAGATATTCTTCTGTACTCTTCCCCAGATCTGTGCCTCGATACAATCCTGTTTCGGAAAACTACAGACAATTCCTTTGACTTCACTTGGTTTGTGGTCTGACATGCACTTTTAACTGTGGGGCCTTATATAGACAGGTGTGTTGGAAACATCAGGTTTTGGAAACATACACTGCTAAAAAAATAAAGGGAACCCTTAAACAACACAATGTAACTCCAAGTCAATCACACTTCTATGAAATCACACTGTCCACTCAGGAAGCAACACTGATTGACAATCAATTTCACATGCTGTTGTGCAAATGGAACAGACAACAGGTGGAATTTATAGGCAATTAGCAAGACACCCCCAATAAAGGAGTGGTTCTGCAGGTGGTGACCAGAGACCACTTCTCAGTTCCTATGCTTCCTGTCTGATGTTCTGGTCACTTTTGAACGCTGGCGGTTGTTTCACTTTAGTGGTAGCATGAGACAGGGTCTACAACCCACACAAGTGGCTCAGGTAGTGCAGCTCATCCAGGATGGCACATCAATGTGAGCTGTGGCAAGAAGCTTTACAGATGAAAGCAAGTTCACACTGAGCACATATGACAGATGTGACAGAGTCTTGAGACGCTGTGGAAAACGTTCTGCTGCCTGCAACATCCTCCAGCATGACCAGTTTGGCAGTGGGTCAGTAATGGTGTGGGGTGGCATTTCTTTGAAGGGCCGCACAGCCCTCCATGTGCTTGCCAGAGGTAGCCTGACTGCCATTAGGTACCGAGATTAGATTCTCAGACCCCTTGTGAGACCATATGCTGGTGCGGTTGGCCCTGGGTCCCCCCTAATGCAAGACAATGCTAGACCTCATGGGGCTGGAGTGTGTCAGCAGTTCCTGCAAGAGGAAGGCATTGATGCTATGGACTGGCCCGCTTGTTCCCCAGACCTGAATCCTATTGAGCACATCTGGGACATCATGTCTCGCTCCATCCCTCAATGTCACGTTTCACTACAGACTGTCCAGGAGTTGGCAGATGCTTTAGTCCAGGTCTGGGACAACATTCCTCAGGAGACCATCCGCCACCTCATCAGGAGCATGCCCAGTTGTTGTAGGGAGGTCATACGGGCACGTGGAGGCCACACACACTACAGAGCCTCATTTTGACTTGTTTTAAGGACATTATATCAAAGTTGGATCATTTGAATTCTATGGATCATTTTTGTTTGATTTTGTTGTAAAGACGAAAAGTATTGTAAAGACGAAAGTATTTCATACGATTAGTTCATTCATCCAGACATAGGATGTGTTATCTCAGTGTTCCCTTTCTTTTTTTGAAATTGAATTCAGGTGACTTTCACATTATCTTTCTTAAACCTTCTCAAATGACCTAAGTTGTAGATTTGTTTTGCTGGCTAAAAGGAAGTGAAGACTTTATAAGAATACAGAAATATCACACACCATTGACAACAATCAGTGTGGAAATGTTTTCCATTAATTTGTAAAACGGGAAACAATGTTAGTCAGTACCAGAATTTTAGAGTGAATATAGTAGGCTATAAATGCAAGTGGTTCGCTTTTGGTATGGCATGTACAGTTCTTCGCCATACTTGTACCCGGGTCTTCAGATTGCAGGTCTGGTTCAGACTAGAAAAAGGTTCGGTGCTATTTTTTTCCGTTGTTAGAGGCTGCTTTCCTATATCCTGAAAGTTCAATTCCAGTCACATATTCATTCCACTTCTTATTCTGTTCCAATACGGTAGAACCACTGGTCTTTTTGTTGTCTTTGAAATCAGTTATGCTTGCTAGGTGAGATTTTTAGATCAAACACATTTTCAGATGAATTATCATTTTTTCACTGTTGTTCCCTTTAAAGTATTCTTGCATCAATGTCTTCTAAAAGGTTTCAGTCCTCTATGATAAAATGTGACTGATGGGTATTTAAAATGTGTGTTTGTCTGTGTGTGTTTGCGGAATCTGCATCTATTGCGTATGCATTGGCACATGTGAGTGTGTGTCATCCTCTCACCAATAATTGCCATTCATTCCAGGATTTAAAAAAGCTCAAGACGGCAATGGTGTTTTTCCGTCTGGATCAAGGCGTCCGATTGGAATCAACTGGCAGTCAATGAAATCCTTAGTGCCAATGGGGGAATAAGTGGTTGCAGATGGGTGAAGAGGATGCAGATGGTCCGCTCGTATCCTACATATGCAGTGTGACCTGCCTGGTGAAAAGTAAAAGATGAGGTTAGAATGGAGGATGTACCTGTGGGGAATCACTAACAAGTGAATGTGATTAAAGGTAAATGTTTCTTCTTTGGAAAGCTTTGCGCTTCGTATATGAAAGCATTCCAGTGCTTTTTTGCTTGACAAAAAAATGTATTGCCTATTTAGACCATAGGCCTTAATCCACAGTGGGCCTAGAAAGCATATTCAGAAAGCTGTTACCTTTTCAAAACACACATGTATTGATAACATCTAAATTATAAATCAAATTGAAAATGACTGTATTCGATTAATTTGAAACATGTCTATTTCCAATATCCCACTGCTGGTTTTCTTCTGAAGCTAAACAGGTTTGTGCCTGGTAGGTCCCTGGATGGTAGAAGACACCTGCCCTGTGTAGGGTGCTATCTTTCAGATGAATTATAAGATGGGTGTTTTGACTCTGAGGTCATTAAAGATCACGTTCCACTTATCGTAAGAGTAGGGGTGTTAACCCGGTGTTCTGGTTAAATTTCCAATCTGCCTTTAATACCATCATGGCACTCGAATCCTGCCCAGCTTTCAATTTGCTCATTCAGCCCCTCTCCTGCCCCCACCATTCCTCAGGTCATTGTTACGAATGACAATAGGTTCTCAGCTAAACCTCCCTGGTAAAATAACAGTAAAAAAGCTAAATAAAATATGCTTAAGATGTGACAGCATGAACTCAAATAAAACAACATATCAGGAACTGATGATGTTTTGTAATTGAACTGGTATTCAGTATTTTTTATTTATTTTATTTTTGTCTTGGTTTGTTCAATCTGGTTTTGTGTATCTTGTGCAGGGTTGTTTGTGTGTGGTGTGTGGGTGTGCGGTGGAGTTTGTATGTGGGTGGCGTGTGTGCACTGCGGTTTGTGTGTGGGTGGGGTGTGCGGTAGGGTTTGTGTGTGGGTGGAGTGTGCGGTGGGGTTTGTGTGTGTGTATGGGGTGTGCAGTGGTGTTTGTGTGTGTATGGGGTGTGCGGTGGGGTTTGTGTATGGGGTGTGCAGTGGGGTTTGTGTGTGGATGGAGTGTGTGTGTATGGGGTGTGCGGTGGTGTTTGTGTATGTGTATGGGGTGTGCGGTGGGGTTTGTGTATGGGGTGTGCGGTAGGGTTTGTGTATGGGTGGAGTGTGCGATGGGGATAGTTTGGTTGTTTTGATGTGGGGAAGGTGGCTGGGATGTTAAAGGGGTTGGTCAGCGGGCAAAAGAAAACATTTCTGTACTGTAAACGTTTTGTTACTTAAGATATAATACACAAAAAAATAATAAAAAACTGGAAAAGGGCATTTAAGATCAGAAAAATCTCTCTCGACAACCCTGAAACACTGCGTTTTTATGCTTTTGATGCATTAGAAATCTGAAATATTCAAGATCAATGAGTCACACCTCAGCGGAGGACTGGATGGCTGATCACAGTTATATTGGCTCGCTTAATTGCTGTCAGTTTATTGTAATTGAGGTAACTCACCCACACACACGCACATATTTGCACAAACACACAACTAAACAAACTGTACAAACACACACACACATTTTCCTAGGGTGAGAATGAGCAGTTGAATATCAAAAAAAGTAATTAGGGCCCCTAAACCATTAGCCTAAGCTTACACCTCAAATCTAATACTAAGCCTAGATTTCTCAACTATATTGAATGATGCTGCCAACAGCATTGGACTTATTTAGAAAATGAGTTTAGGTGTGCTAGCTCTGGAACACAAAACATGGAACTGCAGGGATCCCCTAGAATAGGTTTGAGAACCACTGTCCTGGCCTTACTTGTTGGCGAGAATCAGCCATACTGTATTTCCTTAGACCATTAACATGGTTTTCTGCAATACCATACAGGTCTGATTAAGGGAGTGCTGCAAAGACAGTTGTTCTTCTGGTTCTCTTCCCTCCACAGATAAATGCTGGAGCTGTCAGTGACCATCAGGTCCTTGGTCACCTCCCTGACTAAAGCCCTTCTCCCCCATGGAGGCCACTGTGCTCATTGAGACCTTCAATGCTGCAGATATTTTTCTGTACCCTTCCCCAGATCTGTGACCCAATATAATCCTGTCTCAGAGGTCTACAGACAATTCCTTGCACTTCACTTGGTTTGTGCTCTGACATGCACTGTTAACTGTGGGGGCTTATATAGACAGGTGTGTGCCTTTCCACATCATGTCCCATCAACTGAATTTACCACAGTTGGACTCCAATCAGGTTGTGGAAACATCTCAAGGATGATCAGTGGAAACAGGATGCACCTGAGCTCAATTTTGAGTGTCATCAAAGGCTGTGAATACTGATTTACTGTACAGTACATGTGTTTTTTTATTTTTTATTTTTAATAAATTTGCTAAGATTTCAAACACACTTCTTTCACATTGTCATTATAGGTTATGTTAGGGTAATTACTTTTGGAGGCTGGCTCCATGTATCATAAACACAAAAATAAATTACAGATTATTTTACAGTAATAACCATAGATTGTATAATTACTAGATATAACCACGTGTGACGTCACCCATTGGTTTGTTAAGATCTGATTTGGGTCATCGACTTTGCCGTTACCGGCGCAGAGATCTTGGTTGCGGATGTGACGATTTTAGACGAGAGGGAGGAATAATCTTGCTAGCTAACTGATAATAATTGGGATGCTAGCAAAAAACAGTATTAAAACAAAATAAAACATGTAACTTTCCGGAAAAAGTGAACTGCCAACTCTTTTGAGTGTCTTGTCGTACAACCGAATGCCATAGCCACGCCCTAAATGCCCCTTTGCTTTATTGACGATTTTTAAATCAACTAAACCATAATTCAAAAAATGAACATCATGATAAATTGCAAAAGGCTTAAATCTAGCGATTGAGATCATATACTCATTATGAAAATGATTATTACCTCAGTAAATCAAGTATGTCTCTCATTCTCATAGGCTATTACAGAAACCGAGCTCTTTTGCAACCAGACATATCGCCCTCCAGCTATAATTCAGGGTAGAATGCAGGTTTAAGGCACTTCCTCATTTGCGTCAATTTGCAAACTGGATGCTCACCCTGTGGTAATAACCTGATCAAACAAATGGCACAGACCTATAGAATTATTCAGGACATCAGAGAAGGCCATGCTCTTCAGAGCCGTTGTGGGGAAGTCATGAGGAGGACTTCTAATGCTGTCGCCTACCATGGTACTGCTCCCTCCTCTGAGAGGTGTGCCATGAAGACATACCTCACCCGGAGTGCCTATCTGGAGGAGTTGTTTGCCGCAACCCGACCCAGACCTGGCAGTGGCTCCTCTCCAGCATGTCCCTCACAGCAGGTGCCTCTCTCCCCTCTGAACATCTAAATTCTGCCTCAAACGCGTGTCTATTTCGCATAAAACGCTTGCTATATTTGCTCGTCCTATTCACTTTGGACTCACGAGTGGATTCAAATTGTTCAAGCTTCAACTAGATGCAATAGAAGCGAATTTGACAATCAAGTCGTGTTCAATCTGAATTCAGCATAACACCCCTACTCTTACGATAAGTGCCATTGGAGTTTTAATGACCACAGAGAGTCAGGACACCCAATTCAAGTCCCATCTGAAAGACAGCACCATACGCAGGGCAGATGTCCCCATGAGTGCCCTGGGGCATTAGGAATGATCTTAAGACCAGAGGGAAGACTGTCCCCTACTGGCCCTCCAACACCACTTCCAGCTACATTGATATCCCATCAAGAGACTAACCAGGCCTGACCCTTCTTAGCTTTAAAAGCAAACAAGCAGTGGAATACAGGGTGCTATGCTGTCAACATCAAATAAACAACTTTAGGATACATTCAGCAATTATAAAGAGAATTATAATCTGAATATTGCCCCAATACGTATTCATTCATTTTTACAAATCAATGGTTAACAGATTGACTGATTGTATAAAGTCTAGTGTACATAACTTCAAAAGTATTTGGACGGTAAAATATTTTTTACTGTCACATAAATAAACATATTTTTTCTGTCACATAAATAAAGTGCTGTCATACTGATTGCACTACAAACTTTACAGATACAAGCCTTGCTTGTTCTTGATTTTATATAGATTTGGTATAGATTGTCTTTCAGCAATATTTCTCTCAGGCGTTGTGTTGATAAAAAGATATGGTGGCACAATCTTTCCAGTATGAAGAGAACTACAAGGGCGGGCTTCCAAGGGTGAATCCCATTTCTCTGTCTTACCCCTTCCCCTTCCCCCTTCCCCTTGTCTTACCCCTAGCCCTTACCCCTCGAAACCGAGTGGTAAGGGATAGGGTTGAAAACATACCCCTATGAAATGAGACACCACTTGGTTACAGTTACGTTATCATACATCGTCACTAGCAGGCTGATACATCACCAGAAAAGACAAGTGTTGCTCACAAACTTAAAGATATCAAAAGAAATCCGCTGCTAATGTAGTTTAATTAAAACTGTAGACATGCATGGTGTCCATTCAAGGTTAGTCATTGAAATGCGGGAATGTTGTTCACATCAGCAATGTAACAAAACTAGCGATTTTTAAAAAAGTTTCAATTCAGAATATGGTTGCAAATATATATCCACAGGACTGTGTAGAGCACAAAACAAGTCTGTCGTAATTTTTAAGTCTATTATTTAAGCCGAAAATACATTTATTAGACTCTCTTGATGAGCTGGCTAGCATTGTTGCCGGTTGCGCAGTGTATTCTGGGTACCCCTTGGTTTCAAGTAAGCTCTCGAAAATGCTTAGTTTTAAGGGGT
>JACXGM010033939.1:0-12127 GCA_016801145.1 Umbra pygmaea
TGTATTTAAATAGATAATTGCTAAGGCGCACTGATTGGTCGAATAAGTATACCTGCTGTATAGAGGGTATATATCCAGTAGTGCCTGATGGGAGTTTTTTATGACCTGACGAAGATCCTTGCAGGATCGAAACGTTGTCTGTCTGTGCGTTGTTTATTAAAATTACACAGGAGCAATTTTGAGTTGCGGACATTTTTTTTTCCCTTTAAAAAAGTAATATGAACAGCACTTTAGATAGGAAAAATGTGGTTCTTCATGTTGGCTACACTGGTGTCATAACTCTATGGCCTTCTCTTATAAGCAACTTCTTGGCTGATTCTTTGAACTCCTCTGTCTTCAGAACATATATGATTGGGTTAAGCATAGGCGTCAGCACTGAAGTGAAGGAGAGGTTGATGATACGTACGTTAGTGGGTATCATGGAGAAGAAGAGGTATGTGACATTAACAGGCAGGTAGAATATGGCCACAAGGATCAGATGTGAAGTGCATGTCTTTACTGCCTTTTGTCTGAGAAAGAGAAAGAAAGAGAATAAATCAGTTTGTAAAGTAATAATATTATTATTAATAATCATAATAATAATATTAATAGCATCATATTAATAGCATCAGCTATGTTACAGTAAATTAAATTATATTATCCAGTAGTTTTAATGGCATGAACATTAAGTTGGTTCTGGATACAAATGATGGTGTATGGAAAAGTATGCAACCAGAATGCTAGAGCTATAATGTATGATCTGGATTAATATAAACAGGTTCTACAGTACATGGTCGAGTAGCACATTGGTGGCATTTTGCTGGTTTCAGCATTTCTAGGCAAATAAATTGTTTCAAGCAGTGGATTTTAATTTTTGCAAGGAACAGGCCCCAATACTAGGTCACACTGGTTTAAGAAATGTACTTTTTAGTTTAGCCTCGGAAAATGTCCATAGCATACTGAAGCTACAAGTCCGTGCTTGATTATGGTGATGTAATATATGCATGGGTGGGCATCAGCATTGAAACATTTGTAGTATACTGTATCATGTAGCATTGCACTTTGACTCAGTCAAACTATTGCACACATCATGTTCAGTTATACACTCCATTTGGCTAGGACTCCTTGAATTTTAAAGGGTCCAGACCAGTGTTGGGTGAAGTTACTTTTACAATTATATTTGAGTTCACAAGTTTTGGGAAGTCCCTAATTAAGACAAAATGATCAGATAAGTGGAGTTCCTATATTAACAGTGACCTAAAAACAAATAGAAAGGGTAAATAAATTATCAATCATGGTCACCAGTAAGAGGTTCCCTGGCACCCTGGCACGTTCAGATTACGGCAGGGGACGACTGGTTCCGAAGGGCAAAGATGCTGTGTAATGTTGCTTATATGCGCCTCCAGCGCGCTATGCACCGGCACAAGAACCAGGTGGACAAACGTGGACTGGAGGCACTTGAGTTCCAACCTGTGGTCAGGGTCTGGGGGTCCACTCGCGATATGTCTCTTACTACTTTGCAAGGTGTACGAAGTTAGCTAGCTAGGTTTGTAGCTTTTTAGGAGTGAGTGTGAGTTAGTATTATGTCAGAATTGTTAGAACAGCTGACAAAAGATAAATGTTTTTTCATGTCTTTGTAGGAACATAAATATATTTTAGGTGACAAAACATTTTTAAATCTGTACAGTACAGGAGCCATCTAGGTCCTATAGATATTTTGTATTTATGAGTTTTGGGTGGAATTTTTTGATACTCAGTATTAGGCAACTTTGCACGTTATATTGTTAGGCAAACATCTTTCGGCAATCATATATCACAAAAGCTAGAGACAAGACTGCCACAATGTCGTGATGAATGTTTGTGTAAAAAAGAATGCTCATTTAAAAAAAGTTTAGCTCTTTCCTCGCTATCGGCCTTATTTTAAGGTTCTTTACCCAGATAAGGGAAAATAGCAAGGGGTGTGGGCTCTAAGTACCCTATGAATCATGGAACTTCTGGTATTTCATGAACAGACCAATATAGGGAGAGAGAGTTCTCCTGCAAAATTTTACTTTGCTTGTTTTCGATGTGTTGACAAAAAACTAATATGAAAATGATACAATGAATATTTGTAACATTAGTAATTAGTAGATTAGTAGTAGATTTAACTAAAATTATTCATTATTCATATATGAAAATGATACAATGATCATTGGTAACATTAGTAATTAGTAGATTAGTAGCAAATATAACTAAAATTATTCATATAAGAAATATTATCCATACTGGAATTTAAGAATAACATTAGAAAATATAAATATTTTAATATGGACAAATCAAATGTTAGAAGCTTTTTCCAATTTCAGTTAACTTCATTTGAAAAAAGCTAACAATACTCTGATAGCTGTTTCATTGCTGTGGCTATATACATAATAATGATTGTGTTCTATAAAACATATTACGATCTGCTTTAACATTATCAAAGCTGATCAGGGCTACACTCCCTAACAGTGCATCACAAATACTTCACAGACAACCTATAGAATTCAAGAATTTGTGATATTGTCAGGTCGGGTGAAAAGGCAAAGATAATATATTTGCAGATATGAACATGTATGAGAACTACTTACCTGTCCTGTGGTAGTGTGATGGTAAAGAGGGCATGAATGATACAGATGTACGATGAAATTATTATGACCATGGGGATATAAAAGACTATACAGGGGTCAAGGTATGACAGCACATTGTTAGGGAGCACGTCAACACAGGGAGCTGCCAGTCGGAAAAGGGGGCCATGGTCACAGAAGTAGCTGTTGATGACTAGAGATCTACAATATAAGAAAATACATATTTATTTTCAAAAAATGTATTATATAACATTATAGGTGAAGTGCACTTGGACTTAATGGCAATTTATTATATAACATTATAGGTGAAGTGCACTTGGACTTAATGGCAATTTATTATATAACATTATAGGCGAAGTGCACTTGGACTTAATGGCACTTAGAGCAGAAACACAGACAAAAATGTAATGAATACTAGGGATGAGCGAGTACACCACTATCTGTACCTGTCCAACTAAATGATCTGTATTAGTATCAGTACTCGGAATGGGCATGGTCTAAACCTGACTTCTATTTAAGCCTAAAATTAATATGGGTTCATCAGAAGTTGCTATATTTAGTAAAAAGCTACAGATGTGCTAAAAAGTTTTGCATACACCTGGATAATTGGTAACTATGGAAGCCCTAAACCACAAGGTGAAAAATTATTTTTAAAATACTTTTGGCAGAAATCAAAGTTCATCTTGTTATAATGAGATAGTATATTGTTATAACAAGATTATTATCTCGTCATGACGAGATAAATATGGCCTCATTCATTGATGTGCAAAGCCTACTATGGATCTGCCATTATTGTCTGATGTATATGGCCATGTTGTTTACAAGCAATAGAATGTATAATAAAAGCTACAAAAAGCATGTGAAGTGAGTCTGCCATTACTGGAACTTGTATTTGCCTCTAGGGAGGTGTCTCTTGTTGATTTTCTACATTGATAAATCCCAGACTGATTTTATGAATGTGATGTTTATTTTTTTATTTTTTGACATGGTTCAAGCTTGTATCACACTATAACGAGATAAACTTGGATTTCTGCCAAAAGTATTTCCCCCCCCAAAAAATGTATGGTTCAGGGCTTCCATAGTTAAAAGATGTACCAGTTTTGAAAGAAAACATGGGTGAGCAGGCAAAACAATTTGTTTTTTTATTTTTTATGGAATTTATTTTAAACTGCAGGACATAACAGAATGGCACAATCTTAAAAAAAGTATGGTGACAAACAAAAAAATTAAATGACCCCTGTTAAAAGTCTGTGATACTCATCTATTTAAATTTCTTGCAAATGCTTGCAGGTGGTATAGCTGCCCAATAATCTTGGCAAAATACCTCCAAGTCATGCAAAGTCATTGGTCGTCTTGCATGAACTGCTCATTTGAGATCTCCCCAGAGTAGCTTGATGATATTAAGGTCAGGAGACTGTAATGGCCACTCCAGAACCTTCATCTTTTTCTGCTGTAACCACTGGAGGGTCAACTTGACCTTGCTTAGGGTCATTCTCATGCTGGAAAGTCCAAGTGCATCCCACGTGCAGCTTTCATGAGGAAGAATGCTAATTGTCTATCAGTATTGTCTGATAAAATGCTGTATTCATCTTGCCATCAATTTCACAAGGTTCCGCATGCCTTTAGAGCTCACAAACCCCCAAAACATCAGTAAGACACCACCAAGGCTTTTCAGTGGGGATGGCATTCTTCACTATAGACCTTTTGATCATACAGCTCTATTTTAGTCTTGTCACTATAGATTACAGTGCACCAGATGCTGTGAGGCATGTCAAGGTGTCATCAGGCATATTATAAACAGGCTTTTTTTTGGCACTGCTGCAGTAAAGTGCAGCAGTGGCAACTCGAACATGCAACTATTTTTTTAGATCAAGCCCTTCGCCAACCCACAGATCCGTCCAAGGAGTGTGGAGCTGCTGACAAGGCAGGATTAGGAGGAATTGGGGGAAAAAAATCCTCACACATTTCACTGTCATGTGTTTTAATGGAAGCCTAAAATTGAGTATTTGTAGTGGAACACTTCAGGTTTATGCTGAAATTGAGAAATCTAATTAGAGCATTCAATGTCGAAAAATCAACCAGACACTTGGCCATACACATTCAAACAGATGCATAGTACGCTTGGCATATCAATGAATGAGGCCATCTTTTTAATCTCATTACAACGACATACTATCTCATTATAACTACATACAATCTCGTTTGGTTCAGAGCTTCCATAGGTAACAGAAACATTTCACCTTTTAACGATGTATGATTTTTGCAATGTTATTTAAAGGGTTGCAACCAATTATATGTAATTTATCACAAGAGCACTCACTATTTCATAAATTCTGCATATAATATGCACCACTGTGGGCATACTCACTGGCTAAATGGTACCCGCTTACGTAAGTCCCTGCTCTGCAAATTCCTACTTTACTTTCGTTCACCTATCAAATTTGCATTACCTACCTGAAACTAGCGCTCTAAGAGTTATATTTGACTAGTTACCCCTAAAGTCAACACTTCATTTGGCCGTCATTCATCCAGTTATTGCAATGAACTGCAAAAATATCTCGAGTTGGATATTCCATCACTCTGAATTACTTTAATAAACAACTGTCTAAAATACATTTTAATTGCTCTAATTGCTGAGCTTCTATAGTTATATGCATATGTTGTACATTCACCATTCATACTCATCCCAAACGGTGAAACACTATATGAACTGATTCTACGAGAAAGTTTGCATACTGTACATGGTAGATATATTATTTTTTGTGTATTGTATGTGAAACTAGTCACCTTTGGACTGTTATCTTTATCTTGGCCACATCGCCATTCTAAATGAAAATATGTTCTCAATGTCGTCACCTGGCCTTACCATTAATGTTTTTCTTACAGGTACACATAATTAACTGCTGGGATACCTACCCACAGAAGGAGAGGCGGGTGATGAAACCCACAGGCATCAAGACTATTAACACGGCTACTGCCCAGGCAGCACCCGTCAGCTGAAACATTGACCTGTGACTCACTAACATGTGGTACCTGCATCGATAGTGGAATGAAATTGATAAATGTAAGCTGTCGAACCAATCATTGCTATCTTTATGCAGTGTCTTTTTTAACAAAATGTTTGACTAAACTGAGACACTTTTAGTTTTAATATCAGTTAGGCGGTATTACTTATTTTAGACAAAGTTTAGGTGAAATCTTCGACCTACAGTGCATCTGGAATGTATTCACAGCGCTTTACTTTTTCCACATTTTGATGTTACACCCTTATTCCGAAATGGATTAAATTAATTATTTCCCTAAAAATTCTATAAACAATACCCCATAATGACAATGTGAAAGAAGTGTGTTTGAAATCTTAGACAATTTTTAAAAAATAAAAATGAACAAAGCACATGTACATAAATATTCACAGCCTCTGCTTAATACTTTCTTAAAGCACCTTTCACAGCAATTACAGCCTCAAGTCTTTTTGAGTATGATACTACAAGCTTGGCACCTATTTTAGGGCAGTTTCTCAAATTCTTCTATGCAGGACCTCTGAAGCTCCATCAGGTTGGATGGGGAGCGTCAGTCCACGGCAATTTTCAGATCTCTCCAGAGATGTTCAATCGGGTTCAAGCCTGGGCTCTGGCTGGAGTGTCTTCCGTCTGGCCACTCTACCATACAGGCCTGATTGGTGGAGTACTGCAGAGATTTTTGTTCTTCTCGAACTTTCTCTTCTCTCCACAGAGAAACACCAGAGCTTTGTCAGAGTGAAAATCGGGTTCTTGGTCACCTCCCTGACTAAGGCCCTTCTCCCCTGATCACTCAGTTTGGTCAGGCGGCCAGCTCTAGGAAGAGTCCTGGTGGTTCCAAATTTGTCCATTTATGGATGATGTAGGCCACTGTGCTCACTTGGACCTTCAATGCTGCAGATATTTTTCTGTACCCTTCCCCAGATGTGTGCCTCGATACAATCCTGTCTCAGAGGTCTACAGACAATTCCGTGGATTTCATGGCTTGGTTTGTGCTCTGACATGCACTGTTAACTGTGGGACCTTATATAGACAGGTGTGTGCCTTTCCAAATCATGTCCAGTCAACTGAATTTACCACAGGTGGACTCCAATCAGGTTGTGGAAACATCTCAAGGATGATCAGTGGAAACAGGATGCACCTGAGCTCAATTTTGAGTGTCATGGCATAGGCTGTGAATACTTATGTACATGTGCTTTTTTGTTTAATAAATTTGATAAGATTTCAAACACACTTCTTTCACATTGTCATTATGGGGTATTGTTTGTAGAATTTTGAGGGAATTTATTAATTTAATCAATTTCGAATTAAGGGTGTAACATAACAAAATGTGGAAAAGTGAAGCGCTGCAGATACTTTCCAGATGCACTGTATACATTACATTATAAATGCTAATTCATTCCAACATCTAGACATATTCAATGTAATTATATTTCCAATGGTTTATTTCCTAATACCTGAGTGGACAGCAGATGGCCACCAGTCTATCATAGGAAAGTATGGTGAGGGTGAAGGACTGCATGGTGAGGAAAACAAAGACGAAGAATAGGTTGGTGAGGCATTCATTGTAGGAGATGAACTGTCTGTTGAACAGGAACATGTCCAGGAGCTTGGGGACCAGTGCTGTGGTCTCACATATGTCTGTGAAGGCCAGGTTGAACACTGCAATGTACTTGGGGCTGTAATGTGAGATCAATAGTTTCTTATCAAAATGGGAACATTTGGAGACATATTTCTATATTGTATATATACACTGCACATAAACAATAACCATTAAGAAGACAGTTTGAGGTTATGACCATGGAGACATTTTTTCTGCTATTTTTTTTATCATAACTGAACATGTAGAAAAACATTAAGATCATCTACAATATGTGAACTGCCCTCTGGACCTGCTAGCTTCATTCAGAAGTCTTATTTAGAGTCAGGTAGGTAACCAGTTAGCATCCCAGAGCTTAATCTGAAAGGAGTTAACCACCAGTCATGTAGAGTATTGAAGACTTAAAACGGCAGAATATTCCTGCACATCGTTCAACACAGGTACTAATGTGCTGTGTAGTATTATTGCCAATAAGATGACAGCTGATTACCTGTGCAGACTGCGGTCCATGTAGATAACAAACATGACAAAGGTATTGCCCACCTACAACCAACACAAATGTATTCACATTTCATAGTTAATGTAGAATCTATAAATCTACCAACAATGGTATTAGGTGGGGACAGCCATAGATCTTTAGGAACCCTAGGCATTACACTGTACAAAATACTGGGCACTATTATTATCATAATGATTATTCATCATAAACTCAATTAACAGGCTGAGGCTGACCACATTTGAACACACTGAACCAGAGATAGTTATGGACCAGAGCTATGGACTAACCAAAGAGATGATGTACACAAAACAGAGGAAGACATAGTAGTACTTCATGTGAGGGATGCCTGAGAAACCACTGATGAAGAAGTAAGGTGGTCGGATGATGGTGGTGGTGTTCTCTGTGTGGCTGAGGTCAGAGGTCAGAGAACTCATATTGACTGGATGTGTTCTCACTTCACTCTGACTGGTGATTATCTTTAGAAATACATTACCTATAAATACATTATTACCAAAAAACAATTTATAGTATGCTAATTTAGTTATAATAAATGTATTTAAAAAGTTATTTTCAACAATGAACACATTGTTAAATTGAAACATAAAATTAATTAAAGTATAAATATTATACATTTGACATGAAATATGTACTGTTACCACATTCAGCACCAGCTGCTAATGATCGATACAGTCTTTCATGATACATCTACATTTTGTATAAATCAAGTTTAACAGTCTTACCACAAAAACGTTATCCAACAGTTTATCTTCAGTAGTCTGATGATGTTTGTTGGACTGAATTGCAGCTTGTGGTGCTGCTCTGAGACAACATCCACTATTATACCTGCAGTCCCCTAGTGAATCACCCTATTTGTGTACAACATGCATATATTGAACAACATAGACATGTTAACTGAATTATTCCATGTCCACATTTGTCTGTTGCTCGTTATGCATTTTACCACATGCATTTAAAATAATGAGCTTAGGAACATCAGGTCTGACTTAATTGGGCAATTGTGTGTTTTTGTTTCTTTCTTTCGTTGAGGTAGCCCAATGTCTAATTTAGAGGAATAACTATCTAGAATATAAGACAACTGGGTTCAGTGGCAAAATAATATCTGTTTTGTGTTAGTTGGTCTTTAAAATCCTTTGGTCAAAATTAATGTCACCTAATGGCACTTATTTTTTCCTATATAACTGGCACACTGTTTGATTTAGAGACATGATATATTGAATAATATAGTCCAACATCAACAATGGCAGTGTTGAGTTAAGGATGATTGTTTTAAAGATTGCCTCAGGAAATTAAGAATTTGCCATCAGCTACCTGGAATTGAAGGAACCTTGCATTCTAAAGATTTATAAAAACAAACCAATTCAAGACAAGACAATTGTAGGAAAGATAAGAACATTGTTTTGAAGAATGTTTTTTTTTTAAACCAAAAGTGACAGTTTTCCAAAAACAATGAGAGTCTGATCACCAAATAAAGAAAGCTTTATGTCTATGCAGATAATATGATGTTAAAATAAAAGATCTGCAAGGGGAAAATTCTTCCTTACTGTCCTATACTATTCAGTTTACACTTTAGCATTATATGAAAAGCACAAGCCTTTAAAAACAGCCACTAATGGTGAAGTATAAACAGACCGGGCAACAATTTATGTACTTCTGTGGACTTCACTGGTCCTACAGATGCTGAGCAACTTCTTGGCTGATTCCTTGAACTCCTCTGTATTTAGAACATACATAATGGGGTTGAGCATGGGCAGCAGCACAGAGGTCAGAGAGAGGTTGAAGATATGTATGTTGGCAGGTGTGCAGGAGACAAAAAGGTAAGTGATGTTAATAAGCAAGTAGAATATGGCCACAAGTATCAGGTGTGAGGTGTAGATCTTTATGGCTTTGTGTCTGAAAGGAAGTTAGAAAGAGAATCAATCCATTCAGTATACTTATACAACCAGAATTCTGGAAAAATATGGGACAGTATGGGAAATGTAAAAAAACACCAAAAACAGTAATTTGAAAATTACATTCACCCTGTAATCTATTAAATACACATTATTAACATAATATGTGATGTTTTACTTTACTTTGAAAATAGCTGTTTTTTATGACCTGCAACTTGCCAATTACCTGAAGCTCTACTGCAGATTTGAAAGACAAAGGGACAGTCTTGACAGCATCCCTCCTACATTTGAGTCCAGCCATCTACAGCTACATCTATATCGGTAGCAGCCCACTGGCCCAGTCCTCCAGCCCCCCATCATTGAGGACACAATACAGTCACCCATCTCAATCACCCCCATCCCTGCTACTAGAAAGACAATCTCTGTCTTGGAGAGACCATTCAAGAGACATAACTCTCGAAAGGCAGCAGGGCCGGACTCTCACTCGATCCTGGAGCACTGTGCAGACCAGCTGTCTGCAGTTTTAACATCTCACTGGAGACATGCCTTGTTCCACCATGCTTTAAATCCTTCATCATTATCCTGGTCTCCAAGAAGACAAAGATCAACAGACCAGTCGCCATGAACTCTGTTGTTATGAAGTCATTTGAGGGCCTTGTGCTGTCCCACCTCAAAACCCTCCGTGACACACACCTTGCTCAGCTGCAGTTTGTCTACGAAGCCAACAGGTCTGTGGATGATGCAGTCAACATGGCTCTACACTTCATCCTCCAGCACCTAGACTCCCCTGGAACCTACGCCAGGATCCTGTTTGTGGACTTCAGATCTGCATTCAACACCATCATTCCAGCCCTGCTCCAGGGTAAGCTCCCCCACCTGAGAGTGCCTGAATAGACATGTAGATGTATCACAGACTACCTGTGTCACAAACCCACACTCCTGGCCAGTTTCCCTTTTCCTTGTGTGTCTATTCCCTGATCCTGGATCCCTTGTATGTGGGTTTGGTCTGTCTCTGTGTTTTTTGTCTTCACCACATTCTCGATTACCAGTTCCCGTTTTCCCTGCACCCATGAATGCACTAGTCCCAGAGCATCAGAACCATCAGCACTGATCCTGAGCACCTGTTCCCTCTGGCGCACCTGTTCCCTCTGGCGCACCTGTTCCCTCTGCCGCACCTGTTCCCTCTGCCGCACCTGGGGCTGATTGCCACACTCCTTTTATTAGTGAAGTGTTGGCAATCAGAACCTGCCAGATTATTGAACCAGCAAGTGCGTTCTAGTCTCGTGCCATTACTTTTATTTGTTTTTAGGGAACCTATAATTGCCAGTCTGAGTCTGTGCCCTTATTATTCCGAGTTGCCATTATCTCACCCTGGTTCTCTGTGCCTCCATTTCCAGAAACCATCTGTGCTGTTGATCTAGGCCCGTATTTATGAAGCATCTCAAAGTGCAATTTTAGTCTTAAGTGCTGAGAATTCTCAAACATAAGTATAAAAGCAAGTTATCAAATTTCTTAATGTTAACAATCATTCTTACTCTCCCAGTTATGTAAGACAGTTCGAGAGGTCTCTCAAGGTGTTAGGACTTCCCAGTAGGGGCTTGTGATGGCACTGAGGAGACGTGCAAATCTTTTAGGAGAGGAAGAATGTTTTTTTTATTAATTGATGACTGCAGTTAATTAAACAGTGTTATTTGGACAGAGCAGGCATCATCTTTGTCAGCAACTGAGTGAGGGACGTCATTTCACTAGTGACTTTCAGATGAATTGAAGGTGGTCATGATGCTTTGTTTTCTTGCAACAGTAAAAAAATGCATCAATGCAATGCTGATGATTTGGGCCATCACAACCATCAATAAACCAAATTGTCATGGAAACAATTATGGCACTTGCAGCTCCACAAATTGTCACAAGTTTCTTTGACTTCAACAACACCCCACATAATCCAACAGAAGCAAACACAATTCATGCAAATAGCCGCCTTCCCAAGAGTAGTAAGCATAATGGATGTACTCATACGTCCCTTCTATCTTCCCCGGGAGTTTACTTCCGCTATAATCACAGCAGTCTACATACCTCCGCAGGCGGATAAGGCGCGTGCGCTTGAGGGACTATTGTAACGATTCCCAGTTCCCCTTCCCTGGACACTGCCACTTCCCTATTCCATCCCGCTCAGAACTACAATTCCAATTCATCAGTTCTACTTCCTGTGGACTACAGCTTCCCTAGTCATACTTCCTCAGAACTACAGTTCCCATACCCGGACTCAATTATCCTGATTCACCACACCTGCTCACTCCATTTTGTATATAAGCCACACACTGCTTTGAAACTACAGACTGGGAAATGTTCCGTACTGCAGCAGGTGACAACATCGATGAATTCACTGACTCTGTCTCAGCATTCATCACCAAGTGCATAGATGATGTCGTCCCGCGGGTCAATGTCAAGACCTTCCCCAACCAAAAGCCCTGGGTTAACGGTAATGTCCGTGCCAAGCTTGTAGCACGGTCCTCTGC
>JACXGM010033940.1:0-12127 GCA_016801145.1 Umbra pygmaea
TAGCGTTTTATTATTATCATTATTACTATTACTATTATTACTATTGTCATTCCTAATTTAAAATTCTATATTGTTGTAATTCTTGTTTTTAAGCCCACTGCATAGAATCGCCGAGCCATGTCAATAAGAATTTCTCTGCATAGGATGATGTATGTTGTTCAATGCATATGATAAATAAACCACTTTGACACTTTGACTTGACAGTTGTTTACCAAAAAAAAAACATTGGGGTCTCTAATCAATTCCAGGTCGATCCAAATGTTAATTGGGAATTGATCATTAAAACAAGGCTCTACACCACCATTTTCAGGTTAGTAGTAGCAAAAGGCTACAGTTTGGGCTACTGTAATGGATCATTAAAATAAGGAAGGAGTATGTCACGCCCATAATTGCCCATAAATAGTCAGTGAAACGCCCCAAAATTAATATTCATTGATTAAGAAATCATGGCAAACAGAGAGCGAAAAAAAAAAAAGAAACTTCACTCAATGTGAAGTAGAAATTATTGTTGGCGAGGTGTAAAAGAGGAGGAAAATGTTGTTTGGAGGGCACAGTGTGGCCATTACTAATGCCAAAAAAGTGTTGGAGTGGCAAAAGTTTGCAGACACTGTGAATGCAGCCTGAGAGTCGGACCATGGGCGAAATAAAAAAAAGTGGTCAGACATCAAAGTCAATGCCAAAAAGCGTCTAGCGCTTCATCGCGAAAGTCTGCCATGGTTGGGGGAAGATTAGTTAAATTAGTGAGCAACCTGTCTGCATCACAAATTATTTGGATATTGTTTGAATTAAAATGCTTATGATAAATGACAGCATTTTCTTTCTCATTCGGTGCCCCTTTGGCAACATGAGTGCAGACAATAGCACTGATACATTTGGGAAACCGGACATAGCTGCAAATTGTGCTTTTGTGTTTGCCTGTTCACCCGCGGTGTACGGAAACTTCATGCAGGCTAAATATGCGACAAGCCTATTATACCTAACACGTCTGGTATAACCCGGCTAGGGTTGGCTGAGATAACCTTGACCTGTCAGCCAATTCCCTCTGGAAAGTGCTAGTTGCCAGATATCCTGTTATTATGAAAGGTGCCACTAAATAAAATGCACTATTAGGCTAAAATGCACTATTATTATTATTATCAGCACAGCCATTGTGCGTCAATACGGATTGCGATGAAATTGCTTTTTTATAACTATCCATGTGACTGTATCTGATAATCTACAGATGTCGGTATGAATCTAATTGTAAATCGGAAATAGTTCTGTGTAAATTGAATTTTTTGCACCTCTCAAAATGGTTAAGACATGTGTCACGATGGAACACGTTTAAAAATGAAACGAATTAAACTCATATAAATTAACATTATGATTCTGTAGCTGATGACGACATATACTATGAAAACTAGTTTACCCAATGGACAATATTGACTATCTATTTATTATCTATTTATCTATCTATGTACCGATCTTTACATATCTATCTATCATAATCTATTTGTCTTTCTGCTCCGCCAGACAGAGACATTGAGAAGAATATCAGTTTTAAACATGATTTTGTTCTGTTTACCGTATTATTTATGAGGATGAATTACATAACATGCCAATATAATTACAGAACATATTTGAGTGTTCTTTTTGCAAATGTGTCTTTATTTGCATTTACATTGACTACAATCTTGTTTTATTTTACTTGTATTTCACCACAGGCTATTGATTTTGAGAATGGCTTCGTGAAATGTTCATATTATTAATTAGAGGCAGTGTTTCGATTTCGTTTAGCTACACAATAATGGTGTGCAGTTTCAGACAGATTCAGCTTCTGCCGGCGGTGTCTCCATTTCTCATTTCACCCGTTTTTGTGCGTACGCATGGGTCAGAGTTGCCGTGAAGGACCGCACATTTTCCAGTCAAGTTCGCTTTTTATAAATCCTAATTATTGCGTAGAGAGCTGCGTATGTCTTCTTTTGTGCGTACGTCACGTTTATAAATGAGGGCCCCTGGTGACTGTGGTGGCCATTTGAGTACAGTAACCTCACTGTCATGTTCAAGAAACCAGTTTGAGATTATGTGAGCTTTGTGACATGGCATGTTATCCTGCTGGAAGTAGACATTAGGAGATGGGTACACTGTGTTCAAAAGGGATGCTCAATTGCTACTAACGGGCCCAAAGTATGCCAAGAAAATATCCCCTATACCATTACACCACTAGCCTTAACCGTTGATAAGCAGGGTGGGTTTTTGAATTCTCTATTGTTTAATTTTTGTGGACCCGTACAAATTTTAGCCTCAGTTTTCTGTTCTTAGCTGACAGGTGTGGCACTCTGTGTGGTCTTGTGCTGCTGTAGCCCATCTGCAATGTTCAATTTTTTGTGCGTTCAGAGATGTTCTTTTGCATATCTTGGTTGTAATGTAAGGTGATTTGAGTTACTGTTGCCTTTCTATCACCTCGACCCAGTCTGTCAATTCTCGTCTGACCTCTGCCATCAACAAGGCATTTTTGTCCTGAAAACTGCCGCTCACTTAGATATTTTCTTTTTTTCGGACCATTCTCTGTAAACCCTAGAGATGGTTGTGTGGGAAAATCCCAGTACGTCAGCACTTTCTGAAATACTCAAACCAGCCCATATGGCACCAACAAACATACTACAGTATATTCAAAATCACTTAAATCACATTTCTTCCCCATTCTGATGCTTAGTTTCAGCAGATCGTGTTGACCATATCTACATTAGAGTGCGGATTGGGCTGCATTTTTCTGTCCGAGCCCGGCCCGCGTTTGACAGAGCATTAACCGAACCCGACCAGAGACCAACAAGCGTTAAGATATTCAAGATATACAAGAGGCCCAATCATATAGCCAATTGAAATTATATTAACATAGATTTTATTTAGTGTCTGAAAATGTTTGTCAACATTTCCTTTCTTTGGAAAAGCAATAGCCTACTTGTTTGGCAGATCAGACAAATGCATTAAGAAAAGGACATAGCATGGAAATTGTAAGTTTTAGGCTTTTTTGCACTCATTTCCAAATGGTTGGAATTTATTTTACATTTGTATTTTATCATATGTGCTACCGAATACGGAGATTAGGCCAAGCTTCACAATTTTGCACTCTGTGCACCGAGTCCAAAGCTCTTGGAAATCAAGAGGCAGACTAAACGTTAGTTGTCATGGCAACTGAATAAACAAAAATCTTGCCTGGTCAAAATCTATTCGTTAAGTGCAAGTCAGAAAGAAACTAAATGGAGAAATAATGACATTGTTATATTCATTTCTATGAAAAAAAATGTAACAAGAGCATTTATTACAAATGTGCGATCTACCAGCATTGTCTTTGCGATCGACTGGTAGATCGCGATTGACCTATTGGGCACCCCTGTCCGAGCCCGATCAGAACCCGAACATCATTTCTAAGTATCTGTCAGAACCCGGCCCGACCCATTGGGTACCGACGGGTCCCGTCGGGCTCAGATTGGGTATCCATCGTCTAATCTACATCCCTAAATGCATTGACTTGCTGTCACATGGTTGGCTGATATTTCCGTTAATGAGCAGTTGAACAAGTGTACCTAATGAACTGGCCAGTGAGTGTTTAGAGCTTCGTTTGACAATCGAATAAAACATAATGTTGTCAAGTTCTTCTTAACGTTAATCCGTTAGCAAAGTCAGTCATTAAAAATACCTATGCACATTGCCTGAAACAACCTTTAGGCTATGTGTTGGGAAATAATTACTTTTATTATATGGAAATTGAATTTTTTTCAAGGCACATGCAAACTGTGAATTACAGCAGTATTTTCAAAATTATTGCTTTTGGTGTGGCCTTCCGAATGCCACTTAGTCTAAAGAGTTGTTTAGTTGCTGATGGATGCAAAAAATAGTTGAGCAAACCACTTCTGCCTGGGTAGTGGTTCCCAAACATGGGTACTAGGACCCCTGGTGTTACAGTAACCAAAAAAGTTTGGGAACCACTGGAAATAAGGACATAGTTCATTTTTGGGAGGCTTTGCATCACACACCTCTGCTGCAACGCAATCACATTGAGCATCAAATAGAGTTATTAGGCTTCATGATTAAGTATTATCGAGTAGGATCAAATGGATAAGAGAATGACAGTACAATTCATATTCTATATTAATAAAATTACATTTGTTTTATAAAATGGGTATAGCTACTAACAGACAACTTACAATATTCTGCATTGTAGGCAAGGGATTTTACCCATTACACAATCACAACTATAACATGTTTGAATTTAACATCACAATTTAGTTGTTTAAATGAGAGCAATATGCTATGTTCAGCTGGTCATTAAGTAATTCTAAACAGTTGATAGATAATGAAAGGTCATTGATTGTAAAATGACATGACAATCCCCAGGAATACAAAATACTAAACCCTCCCCAAGACTAAAACTAAAAGAGCATGATTCCCCCATTTCCCCTTTTCTCCCTCAGTGTTCAATTCTGTTCACTCCCTAATTAAATATGGTCTTGATATGATCTTCATCACTTCAATTACATGCCTAAACTACAGCATTTGAAAATAAGGAAATGTGGTGGGATATGGAAAATACATTTCTAATACATTAAATAAGTAACATTTTCCAATCTCATTGGAGAAAAATACAAAGTGACAGATTTCGTGGGAGTAAAATTTTATTTCCTGGGGACAGTTTGGATCTGATACATATTTCTGTATCCGTTGAAGACCCCTGACTCTTTATGTAAAAACAATTTTCTCTTCATAGTGTAGGGGAAACTGAAGAGAATTACAGTGGAATTGATGTGCAGAAAGATTCTACCTTGTGGCCACTAACTGTATTAGTGTTTTTAAAAATTGCGCTATACATAAGCTTGCATTGTTGTGGCGCACCTTCGGTGTGTATTTGTGAGAGTTGGGAGCCTTAGCTGAATTGACATGACTATGACATTAAACGTCTGCTACACCTAAGTACAGACTGTATAGTGTAATTTCTGATTTGAAGATCTTAATGATGCACTATATAGAATTTTGCATTGTGAAAATAGAACAGTGAACAATGTGTTTAAAGAAAGGTGCACAGTTCTGTTAACTGTTTAACAAACAATTCAAAACATTAAGTACAGTTACAATTACACTTTCTACTGAGCGCACAAAATAAACATAAACAACTGAAATTGGCAATGGTTAACCACTAAACAAAGTGTCTGATGTGTGCTTATATGTTAATGCAAGCCTGAAGACGAGATCAGACGTTTTTAAAGTTTTTTGACTAAGCTACTGGTTACCCAGCTCTTGTCCCTCTTGTCGAAGAATGGGAATGGACCAAATGCGCATTACGCACAGCTAGAACTGTTTACACACAAAACAGGACTTAGTGGTCAATAGTGGTGGATGATCATAGGATTTATAAGCCTCAAGAAAATAAAGATTAGACTTTGCCAGACAAAAGCCAGCCCAGTTCTGGAATAGCATTCTTTGGACAGCTGAAACTAAGATCAATCTGTACCAGAATGATGGGAAGAAAAGTATGGAGAAGGCTTGAAACAGCTCATGATCCGAAGCATACACACATCATCTGTAAAATACGTTGGAGGCAGTGTGATGGCATGGGCATGCATGACTTTCAATGGCACTGGGTCACTCCTTTTTATTAATGTGACAGAAGACAGAAGCAGCCAGAGGAATTCTGAAGTGTATATACACTTTTGCTCAGATTCAGCCTAATTCAAGTGGAACATACTGCAAAAGCAACCCAGGAGTTTTAAAAGACAAAAACCAGTGTTTGTTGATGTCTATATACGTTTTGTTCAACTCCCTTGAATTCAAGCTGAAAGTCTGCTCTTCAATTGCGTCTTGGTTGTTTCAGTTCAATTCCATTGTGGTGGCGTACAGAGCCAAAATTATGAAAATTGTGTAGGTGTCCAAATATTTCCAGACCTACAGTAGCTGTATATTAATGGAATAGTTGTTAGTTGTTTTCCTCTATGAGATTAACAATACAACAGATATGTAGAATTTGTTAAATTTCTAAAACAGACTGGGTACAAATTCTGCTTTTCTGAACTCTAATTTTCACTGTCTTGCTATGACATACCACAGTTTACATTCATATGCAATATTGACATCCAGAGAATATGCTGTATTAATGTCCAGAAGTTTTTTTTCAATATTGTATCTGCAATGCAGATGAGTCATTTTAGAGTTTCTGCAATATCAATTTTAATTGTTTATAGTTAATTGACTATGGTAGTGGTAAAACAGCATAGTAACAAGTATTACCTACTTCAATCTCCCTCAATGTACATAGATCTTTAACCTCAATCTCACATTAAGCCACAAAACTGACATTGTGCTCACCCAGGCCCTGTGTAGGATCCGGCCTACTCCTGATGACTATAGATGACTGTTATTCTGCTTTGTTATAAGTTTGTCCTTGACATCTTACGTTGCACGTCATTGAGGCATAGTTATGTCTGTACAGACTGTCCAATCTCTTCCTGTGCTCATGGCTGCAGTGCTACACCCCTCTTGTCCCCCTTGGCCCTGGCAGTGCTGTTCACACCTTTCCCACACTCAAGTCATCACACTCTCTGCCAAGCTCTAATGGGAAATCTGAACCATTCTTACCCAGTGTGGCTCCCTGGTGGGAATATCACTCCGGAACTGTGAATCTGCAGTAGAACTATGAAAAATGTACAATAATAGGGATTTGTAAATCAAATGACATACAAAGACATAAACATTACATCTTTGAAACAACTGCTTTTTGTAGACCTAAGAGGTTAATCAATTTCATAACTTATTTCTTAAATATTATGCAAAAATTCTGTGAATTATAAGTATTGTATTTAAAATATTAGATAGAAACTACATTTTCTGAACAAAAACATAAAGATAACATCTAAACATTGTTAAACATTGAAGCTGAGTTACATTTCATATAAGGAAATCAGTCATTTACACATGTTTATTTTATTATTATTCCAATAACCATTTGGGCCAGATCTTTTGTCTTGAATAAGAATATTTTTTACTAGTTTGTTTTGCCAATAGAGTGTTGTAGGCTGGATTTGAAGGACATATGTGCTCAACAACATGAGCAACATCTTATCAGTGTTCACTTGTTCACATGTCTTTTGATAGACTACATAATGTAGCCTATATAAAATAGCGTTACCGGTAGCTACACAAAGCCAAATAAAAACAGTAGGCAATCACCTTTGAAAATCAGAAAAAATGTATAAATGTAGCCCATTTGAATGTGTGTCAATAATTGACATAACAGACACTTGGTGATTTCCAATGGAGAGCCATCTATTTTAGAAGAATGAAAAATGCCCATACTGTAACTAATCTCACATAACTACTCTCATAGAGGCAATGTGCTAAAAGCCCAAAAGCTCCTGTTAGAATAAATACATAATTTTGTTACTACCACTCAGTTCATTTCCTATCACAGGTCTAGTGATAAGCGTACTTCATATCGTCACATGAGGCTAGGCTGTTTCATATTTAAATTTTGTTTTTTACCACAAATTGTGGCTGATATTTCAATAATTTGCATCTGACAATTACTGCTAAAGAATGTTGTTTAAAAAGGTTGTATTTGAAGATTTCTGTATTTGAAGAGTGAGTAGCTTATACACCAGGGTGGGCAAATCGTTTTGCCTAACGTGTGCTTACATAGTTGTATTCTGGTAATTCGATTGCAGGTCTCAGCATATGCTATAGCTGAAATGAATAGTACCTAGAGTTACCTGTTTGATCTTTGATAGGGGCTATACTTTGTATAGGGTCAACTTTGTATAGGGGCAATTTCACCAGTAAGGTCAACCTGAGCATGAAAGAAATAAAATGCTTATTTCCTAATGAAACTATTTCAAATATACCTAGAGTGTTTGCACTTATATCTACAAACTTAATTAGGCCTTTGTATTTGCCTGTGTACATAATTTGTTTTCACATCAATGTACTGTAGGAGACAATTTGTAAAAACATTTCAATCTACAATATTTCATGGATTTTGCCAATGGCTCCCTGGATTTTTTTAGTGTTCACAACAGTTATTTAAAGTACGGTTTATAATCAAACATTATAAAACATTGCTTTGTCCCTGAAGTGCTCATTTCAAATTCTATAGTGTATTTCAAATTCTATAGTGTACTAAATAGAATACTAATTTGAACAGGAAATGTCACATCTAGATTGTTTTTGATTAAATCATTTTAATGTAGAGTCAGAGTAAATTTAAACTTTACATGCAAAGCGACAGTTGTGCTCAGAAATTTAAATACCACTGGCAGAATTTGTGAAGTATTGCAGTTTTTTTTAAATATGACCGAAATGTTTTTTATGATAGTGGTCAGGTCATTCCATTTATTCTCACATAATTGTGGTTGCCCTTTTTCAATTATAATTATACTAAAATCACTTAAGTGGCCCTGATCGAAAGCTTACAAACTGTTGAATGATTGGCCTGAAAATAAACAAGTTGACACACACAGGTTTAAATGGCTTCCACACCTGTGATTAGTTATTTTTTGTAATTTGTGTCTGTGTACAGTATCTCACAAAAGTGACATACAAGACTGTTTGAAAATTAGTCTTCATGTATTTATGGGCCCACTGCATTTCTGCTTGTGAGCATTGGTTAGGGATGACCAAATAGTAGTTTTATACACAACTGCAAGCCTATGGAGGATCCTACACCAGGGTTGCCCCCTCGAAAATGGCTTAGTTAAGGTGGCATTCTTATCCCAGGGGCGGGGGAATAGCATTATTGTCGAAGTGTGCAAATGTATTTAGATTGACTGCTTATGGATGCTGGTGACTGAGCGCAATTACATTAATACTCTACCAGATCGCCATCTGTTCGGACACATCACACGTCATATTAACTAGCTGTTTCGGACGCAACACACGACAGATTTACTATTTTGGGACTGCGTAGCTAAGGCGGCAGACGTCTGTTGTTTAGCAGCTGCTCTCTTAATCCAATGAATTTGTCAGGCAGTAACCTTCCTTATTATGCCTTTAGCTGCACAAACCCATCTGTGCTCTGAATCAGCCACAAATCTCTTCACAGTACGATGATCACTCATACGTTTTTGTGAAATATCATATGTTTTCATACCTTGTCCAAGACATTGCACTATTTGATGCTTTTCCACAGCAGAGAGATGCTTTTCCATATTCCATATTGCTTGAAACCTATGGCCTGCTTACTAATGTGGAACTTTCATCTGTCCAAAGAATAGTTTTCCTTTGATTTCAGTGATCCAAAGAGTCTGGAGACACAATATCATCCATGTTTGATTGAAAAACAAAATATTTAATGTTTTTGGACACTTAATTCCAATTTGCATAATAATTTGGAATGCGGTGTAGTTGAATATGTATTTGTCTCTTTCTCTAGCTAGAAACAGCAACTTTCTAGTTGGAACATGTAACTTGTAGCAGTGTGATCTAGATGCTCTTTGGCTAAGAATCATGATGTACATTCTGTGAGACAGTTCATCAGTTCATGCTAACATTTTCAGACCTGGAATGAAAGCTTTATGTATTATGTCGGGTGCTGATTAAAATGGCAAGTATATTCAATAGGACCAACCAAGCATATCAAAAATTTTCATAGAATTACACCCAATACAAAAAGCCAATACATAAAGCCACTGTAGGGTTAGGCGTAATGTAGGCCTTTTCACACAAAAATGAATTAAGTACCCAACATTTTCTACCCCACTAGGGGGCGTGGTGAAGTTAAACCATACAGGTCCTTCTCAAGAAATTAGCATATTGTGATAAAGTTCATTATTTTCCATAATGTAATGATAAAAATTAAACTTTCATATATTTTAGATTTATTGCACACCAACTGAAATATTTTAGGTCATTTATTGTTTTAATACTGTTGATTTTGGCATACAGTTCATGAAAACCCAAAATTCCTATCTCAAAGAATTAGCATATTTCATCTGACCAATAAAAGAAGGGTTTGTAATACAAAAAAAAGAAAAAGTCAACCTTCAAATAATTATGTTCAGTTATGCACTCAATACTTGGTCGGGAATCCTTTTGCAGAAATGACTGCTTCAATGCAGCGTGGACTGTATATAGTACTGGATGTAACAGTTGACGTCACCCATTGGTTTGTGAAGATCTGATTTGAGTTGTCCAGTTTGCCATTACGGGCGCAGCCATCATGCTTGTGGATGTGACGATTTTAGACGAGAGGCAGTAACGTTAGCTGAGAGTTGGCAACGCTGCTTACATTCTATGTTACACACTTACTGGCACATTCAATGCCAGTCATCATAGCCACTCCCTAAAACACCCATTGTTTTATCGCTGATTTTAAAATCAACGAGACCATAATTTAAAAAATGTAAATCATTTATTACTGAGGTAATAAATCAATTGAGAAGTGTCTGACTTTCTCATAGACTACTGAAGCCAACCTCTTTTGCAACCATACGTGTCGTCCCCAGCTGGAATTCAGATAGAATGCAGGTAATAGGCACTTCCGCATTAATTTCACTTTGCCAAACCGAATGCCAGCCCTGTGAGTTAAACACTGCCTAACCGTGTGTATCTATGTGCAGCTAAAACAGAAGCTGCTTGTACATTAGATTTTCCTTAGGCAAGGCATACTGGAGGGTAAAATGTGTTTGATTGAGCTAGCTAGCTACCTAATGTCTCAGGGTTGTACATAACCAAGCAAAGTAGACACTGTCCGCTCTCTCCTTGATGTAGAGAGTGTTCCTGTTTGAAACAAGTGTTTATTCCTAGTGCGGAGGTTGATGTCATTTCATGACCAAACATCTTACAGCTGTTGTGTGTGCAGTTCTTTAGCTACCTAGCTTTATTTTAACTAATTTAGCTCCTTGAACTTTGCTAGCCAGTCGACGAGTGCTGAGTCGACGAGCTACGCTACAGACAGCTAAGATGTTTTTAGACAGACTATAGCTCACTAACTCAAAGAGAATGTGAGTTATCAGAGGGTCTATCAATTATCTACCAAATTCTCTAACATTAAACATTTTGTTGTCACCCTGTAATAAAGATCTTATAGCTTCTAATGGATATATTTAACCTACATTACTTTATGCACACCATGTCTCAGCAAGATCCTACAGTATGGTTAAAGGAGATGCAGGGTCAGACAGCCAGAGAAGGAAAGTTTGTCATGGACCTGAGGTGAACTTTGCAATTGAACGATAAAAAATGCCATCTAGGTTAATTGCTAGAGAGGCTACACTACAGTAAACACAACTGTCTTACTCTACAATAAGTTACATACAGTTGTGCTCAAAGGATTTCATAACCCTGGAGAATTAGTAATAGATGTACCATTTGTAAAGAAAACACGAGTGAGCAGGCAATTTTTTTTATTTATTTATCATGGGATTCATGTTCATCTGTAGGTCATAACAGAATGGCACAAACATGAAACAAAACATGGCAAATTATAATTAAATGACCCCTGTTCAAAAGTCTGCATAGCCTCAGTTATCAATATGGTGTATTGCCCCCTTTAGCATCAATGACAGCGTGCCGTCATTTGTGATACTTGTCTATGAGGCCCTGAATTCTTGCAGGTGGCATAGCTGCCCATTCGTCTTGGTAAAATGCTTCCAGGTCATGCAAAATCTTTAGTTGTCTTGCATGAACCGCACGTTTGATATCTTCCCAGAGTAGCTCGATGATATTAAGGTCAAAAAACTGACAGCCACTCCAGAACCTTCACATTTTTCTGCTGTAACCACTAGAGGATCAACTTGGCCTTGTGCTTAGGGACATTGTCGTGCTGGAAGGTCCAAGTTTGTCCCATGTGCAGCTTTCATGCAGATGAATGCAAATTGTCTGTCAGTATTGTCCGATAACATGCTCCATTCATCTCGCCATCAATTTTCACAAGGTTCCCTGTGCTTCAAAGCCTACTCACCCCTAGGGCTGGGCATCGTTCAAAATCTTTTGATCCGGTGCCAATTTCGATACCTCAGTTTCGATACCGGTTCCTTAACGATACTTTTTTCGATACCATATTTTTTTAAATACATTTTAACGTCAACAAAGTACAGTAAACCCAAAACATTTATTTTCCACTTAATTGTTTATCAGTAAAGCACAAAACATAACAATATAA
>JACXGM010033941.1:0-12205 GCA_016801145.1 Umbra pygmaea
ATCAAGTAATTTGAAGCTAAGAGTTTGGTTTTAGGGAAGATGCCAGGGGAGTCAGCGAATCAGGAAATAGTGGGAGGGTTTCAATGAGGAATATAATGTCATGTTCTTGTAAATTAAGGTTGTCTTTTTCCTATTTGAGAATGGAATAAACACCGGCACTGTTTTCGTGAGAAATAGTGTCTATTTGCTCTTTTTACAATGCTCATGTCTTTCTTTCTTTGATTAATAATTAGATACTTCAGTTGGAGGTGTATCTGTACATATGTGTGAGAGTTCGTGTGTGTGTGTATAGGCCTGGAGATTTTTCCATGGCTGGCAACAGTCCCAAGGTGACAAGTCTGCAGGATGTCGATATGGGGCAGCCTTGGACCCGTCCCAGACAGAGTCGCAATCACCAGGTGTCTGGTGATGGGGGGAGGGAACAAAAACAAGAGCATTTCACTGTAGCGCTGTCCTGGAGAATTTGTTATCCCAACCGTGCCTTGTCCAAGGCCAGTGGGTTGGTTGTGGGGGAGTCGAAATAGATAGGATGTGTTGACTTCTTGGGGCAAGCAGCCACATTCCAATCTGCACGTCTGGTCCTCTTGAGTCAATTTGGTCCATTTTGGTCTCCGAGATGATCCACTTTCCTGTGCAAAGCTGAGAGCTTCTCCGTGATGTTAACCAACTTGTGGTCAATAGACCCAGTCTGAGTGCAAACGGCTCTGCCCACTGTTTCAATCATGACGGGCAGCCCTGTGGGGCAATGAACAGCTGTCACCGTCTTCTTAATTTCACGATAAACCAGGGCAAAGCCTAATCCCATCAGCAGAAGACCTGTTATCATGGTTCCGAATAGATAGATATCTTCAACGTCCTCCATGGAAAGAGCCGCCAGACACACGACCCGCAACCTCGCCCATGCGTCCATCGTGTAGCCAGCTGCATACGTTCCGGCAAGGCAGTCAGGTTCCCCCGAACCCAAGCTTCTCGTCGAGAATATGGTGTCAATTGCGTTTAGAGACCAGTTGATCAAATCCATAATTTCCTTAGTTTGGAGAGCAGTGCTGCGAGAGGCTCTCAGAGTACAGGACAAAGACGAGACAAGAGCGAGCAGGGAAGATAAGGGAAGGGAGAGGGAGAGGGAGAAAATGCGACCACCTTCGTTGAGAGCTGAGATTATTTATTTTTATAAATTTATGATTTATTCAGGTTTTTCCTTTAACTTGGCATCTGTGATTTGCTGCGATACATTTTCAATATATTTTTTCTTCCATTATTATTTATTTATTTTCTGATTATTATATTTTAATTTATTATCATCCAGAAATACCGAAAACTATTAACGAGAACCTGAAGTGGATTTCAAATAAATTAATTATTTTTACTAAACCTTCCACGTTGTATTTTTGAAGTAGGGTGAGTTTAAAAAAAAAGAAGCTTTGTGCAATATGTAGGGCAGTTAGATGAATACACCAGATGTGTTTTGACATGGGTGGGTCAAAAGGTCAAGCCGCATAATAGATTTATAGCCTTATTTTTCAGTTAAAAAATGTTTATAAAATCAAAGGGTGGGTTTTAAAAAAAAAGAAGCTTTGTGCAATATGTAGGGCAGTTAGATGAATACACCAGATGTGTTTTGACATGGGTGGGTCAAAAGGTCAAGCCGCATAATAGATTTATAGCTTTTTTTTCAGTAAAAAAATGTTTATAAAATCAAAGGGTGGGTTTAAAAAAAAAAGAAGCTTTGTGCAATATGTAGGGCAGTTAGATTGAATACACCAGATGTGTTTTGACATGGGTGGGTCAAAAGGTCAAGCCGCATAATAGTTTTATAGCCTTTTTTTCAGTTAAAAAATGTTTATAAAATCAAAGGGTGTTTTTAAAAAAAAAGAAGCTTTGTGCAATATGTAGGGCAGTTAGATGAATACACCAGATGTGTTTTGACATGGGTGGGTCAAAAGGTCAAGCCGCATAATAGATTTATAGCCTTTTTTTCAGTTAAATTTTTTTTATAAAAATCAACGTCCAATATAAAACCAACTTTACCACGGTCAAATAATGTTGTAGCGTCATATATTTTATTATCTTTACAGCAAATCACTGATCTTGCATTGTTGCTTCAACACTTGTGGACTTGTAACAGGAGTTTTGATTGGTCTGTGTTTTCTAGGCAGGCAGAGCAGAAAAAATAAATTAGATCTCATGCAAAGCTTATTTGATGGTATTATAAGCCATTTATTAAAAAGTGGTCCATTTTAGCTGACTTCACCCTAGCTTTCTTACACAAGATAGCACTTACTATTAGAAGCTCAAAATAAGATCCTTTCTCCTTCGTCAAGCCCAATGGTTGCTGTTGTGGCCACTGATCTTCATTGAATGGCACCATTCTCCAGATCAATATCGTGGAGAACCCCGCATGCCATAATTATGTTGCAGGCCTGCTCTGGTGTGTACAGCAATCCCCCCACCCCACCCTGCTTACCCAAGACAGAGCCACCTGCCCTTGAGCAAATGGATCACTCCACTGTGGTTTGTGTGCGTGTGTGCGCACTGTTGAACCTGCGCTCCTGTTTGTTTGGGGATTTGCAGTGCGCCCTGTAACCTTGTTCCAACGCTGTTTTGTTGCAGTTAAAAAAATAGAGTCGCGTGTCCCACTTGGCTGCGATATACCAGACCTGTCCCTGATCTCCCACTGAAAGATCCCAATGTAGAAAGCGCGCATTAAGGCTCCTCAAGATCTGCCATCGCTTTGACTACAGGACTGCCAAAGCTCTTGTTTAAATAACATATATATATATATTCATATTATTTGATTAAAATTGTTGTTTGCCTAATTTCTGCCCTGGGCCACCCCGAAGTGAAAGGGAAAACAAATAAAACACTTAGCACTGTGATGTATACAATTAATTCATAATTCTGAAATGTCATTTGCAATATGGGGTTGTTGTGAGGCAGACACAATCAGCATTGATTGCTCATTCAACAATTCCCTGAACCGGGTGGTTATACCATGAACACCGCTTGTCACACTAGAAAATATGCGTACAAGAAGTCAGACCAGACGTGAGATTTTATCGCAGCCTACGATCACGTTTAAAATGATAAATCCCTAGCTTTGCGTAGGAACGCGCATTTCATAAATGAGGGCCATTCAGAGGTGGACATTTACTTGACTAAAAGTAATTTTAGTCAGTAATTGTAGTTCAGAGTTACTCTGAATTCACAGGTTTTAGGAAGTCGCTACTTAAAACCAAATTGATCAGGTAAAGGGATTTCATATCTTAACAGTAACCTATAAAACAATTAGGAAGTGTAGAGGAAATATCGATCATGGTCACCGGTAAGATGTGAACTCCTTTTACCTGATCAATTTGGTCTTAAGTAGGGGCTTCCCAATACTTGTAAACTCAGAGTTACTCAGAAAAGTACTTTTACTCAGTACTTTGTCCACCTCTGCGTGCCAGCTATATTCACGGCCCCTCCTCCACTCCCTCTGTCAAACTGGTTTATCCCATCAACATTCCAGGCAACGGCTGGAGTAGCTTATTTTCCAATTTTTTTATCATTTGTAGTATTGGAATTATTAAGTCTTTATATTGAAAATCCACCACAGCTACTTTATTCACAGATAAATTAGAGAATTAGAGACATTGTGTAAAACATGTTTTATTTTGTTGATGTATAACGTAAAAAAAAGATTTAAACTATTAGAAGTATAGTATGAAGTGTGGCTTCATGTTGTACGAACTGATCATGGCAGGCTATAGGGCTTCTATTGAGCACAACTGCGCAAACGAAACCCCAACATAGGAATGTTTCTAATTCCTTTGACATTCAAACAATGCTGGCGAACGGTTTGAAGGAAACAATTGTATCTCACACACTGTTCATTTGTTGCATTTACTTGTAAATTCAATCCCAAAAGTTATTTTATTATGTATTTTGTTAGTTAATGGAATATATCCAACAGCAAATAAATAAAAGTGTAATCCAGTAGAAAATCACAAACAGCTTAATTATAAAAAGCCTAATTATAAAAAGTACATCCAAACACAAAAATCTAAGTTCATATAGCCTAAAGTGCCGTAATATGTCTGAGCTGGTGAAGAAAAATATTTCCATGCTCACCTGAATATTATTGTACCTCATATAGCACAAGTGGCGATCCAACCTCTCTCTGATATAAACTCTAACAGTTTAAAATATTTACTTGTAAATTCAATCCCAAATGTTATTTCATTATGTATTTTGTTAGTTAGTGTAATATAGGCCTATCCGACAAGTAGAATTACATGGGTAAACACGGCGACATTTGGCCAATTGTATTTTTAAAACATCAGGATTATGGTAGCATAGTATACAATAAATAACCTATATATAATATAAATATTATTGAATTATTTATTTTGCTACAACCTAGCTTAGGCAAAATGTTGAATTGTCAGAGGCAGCATTTCGTAGTTGTAAAATAATAATTCTGAAACCCATGATAGCCAGTCACTTTAGTCTTTGCAATATAATGTAGTAATTCAAGTTAAATATATTTTAGGACATGATACACATTATTTAGTTAATTCTCAACTAGGGCTAAAGATCTTTTGTCTGAGGTTTGCTGGGTACCAACGTTAGTAGGTGTCTGATTTTGGTGGTTTTAGTAGAAATTAGGGGTGAAAAACATGGAAATCATCTATAAATAGCTTTCTGGACAACGGAATAATGTAAAATAAATATATTTTGGCATCAGTATTTGGTGGTAGTGTTAATGGAACAATGTATCCTAATTTAGGTGATAAATAAGGTTTCACTGTCGTATCCCTTCACAGGGCACATAGTAGCACAAGAAGTGTGGTGGAGAGGGATTGGCCACTGGACGCAGAATCCACATTCCACACTCAGAAATTTGACTAATTCAGTAAGGAGTAGTAATTTCTTATTCCTCCCAGCTCAGTTTACTTTTGGAATCCATGGTGGCTATGATTATATCATTATCTCTAGGCTATATATAGGCAGGTCAGTTAACAGCGCTCCGGTTTTAAATTTGTAATTCAGAAATACTATAAAAATTGTTGGAAACTTTTTTTGAACTTTATTTTCAATGTGTATATCATAATGGATTCTCTTGAATGCTTGATCGTCAAATGTGTGTTGAAGGTCAATTCCTATTAGGAATGTCACCATTCAATGTAAAATTATCTGAGCATATTCGCGAATAAGTACATATATTCAGTAATCGGTCTTTGCCTATGTCGTCATCCAAAATCCCGTTTGTGGCACAGCAAAGTGTAAAATAAGATTTTACTCAGTTTAAAACACAAAAAATGTGACAGATTGAATCGGACACTATTCCCAGACACTATTCATTAGAAAATTTAAATATTTTGTTCCACATCTTACTGTAGTAGAATACAAATTTAATGCAATTTAAATGCAATTTGTTATGTAATGACATGGATATAGTTACATTTAGTTAAATTAAAAGGTGCATTATTGGAATAGTAATACAATTACATTTGTTTAATGGTACTCTTTTTAAAAAATTGATGTCCGTTTGTAGGGATTTGAACTTGCAAACTCATAGATCTTAACTGTATGTCAAGAGACAAACCTACTATGCCACCAACATTGGTTGCATTTAAAAAAAAAAAATTCATGGACTTCTCATTTTTTCTAGCCCTCTAGTGCCACTAGGAAGCTGAAATACATAATTACATGGTGACTAACTGTGCTTATTGGTGACAGGGTATGTGTTTACCCAGGTTATACCACTAACCACTGTATGTATATGAAAGTATGTCTTGTGTTGCATGTGTACATGTTGACAAATGTCTGTTATTGTTATAATGTTTTTTGCAAAAATGCAAAATGGATGAAGAGTCCAAACAAATGTAACTTTGGGGACAATAAAGTATATCATATCTTATCGTATGTCTACTTATGAGTCCCTAAAACGGGGGGCACATATAAAACTGTTGAAATTCCTACAACATTTTACATCTAAATACCCTCAAATCTGGAGTTAAATATATTCAAATTACAGTTGAAAAAATGCCAATTGACCAGTTTAATCATAGGGTATTTCTGTTGAATGTGTGAATGTAAAACCAATTTTATATGAATGTCTGAATATAAAACCAAAATCTGTAAAGAAATACAAAAAAGTATTAAATATGAGTTACATATAGTATGCAATGGGATTTAACTCCTAGTAATGCTACCTTAAGTAATGAAGATAAATGGAGAAAACATTGAGCAGGCCTGAACCAGGAACATTCACTCTGCAGGGGTATTAGAATGTCAGTCGTGTGGCAGAATTATAAGAATTATTAAAATATAAGCTATGTATTATTATATTTCTCTAATCCCCATAATTCATTCCTATTTAAGTGTGAAATAATTTTTTTAAATGGTTTCGGAGGCACAGTAATAGAAAACTGATTAAAAAAATCTACAACAACCAATAATAGATAATTTACTTATGTTCTAAACAGAAAACAGAAAGGGGAAATATTATTGTAAATTTAAGTTGTCTCATTGTAAATAATAACTTATTGCTTGAATTGTGAAAGTAACAAATTAGGTTTCTCATTACAGGAAAAAAGCAGTCAATCACAGAAGTGTTGGGAACTTACAGTGCAGTTGTGTTTCTGTCCTGGAAGGTCCAACACTGACAGCCTTCAGAAGTGTTGTAATAAAAAATCAATGTAATAATTATGTAATTTTCCCTGAATCCTTAGCAGCCTTATTAAAGCTGCACTGTGTATCTTTCCATTCAATTGTTCTGTCGACCTGAACTTTACGTATAATGTTTTTTAGAATTTTTTATATATGTGTTTACTGAACACAGGAATAATAAAGGGACAATGTAACCAATTTCTGAAAATACGCATTATTATTATTTTGTCCATAATACGTATTCGTTGCTACAGTAGTTAGATATTGTGAAATCCAGATTTTGCTACTCAACTATTGTCTATATTTTGTTTTATTTAAGTTGAAGTTTTCCATCACTGGAACGAAAATGCTAGTGCCCAATGTTTACTAAAACACAATATTTGTATTTTTTCTTGTTTTAAAAAAGTTACATAGTGCAGGTTTAAATTAGGATTTAATTCAGATTTTAACTCACACTGTTCACTAGTTGTACAATGACGAACATGCACTATTCTAGGAATATACACTACACTGCACTGTCAGCTTCAAATCAATCCCAGACACATTTATTGTTGACAAAGGCTGAACATGGATAACACAATCAATCTTGTTTGTGAAATAAATTACAAGTAAAATGCATATAACCTTAAATATGTCACCAAAAACGATGTGTTGTCTAACCTTGTCATACAACCTGACTAAGAAGACAAAAACAAAGTGAAGGAAGTCACAATATAAAGGAAGCTATACCCACAGTTAAAATGTACTGTACGTACAGTGGATAAATTATACATGAGATGTATGGAAAGTGCCGTACATTAACATAGCTCTAATTCTTTGCTTTAATTCTTTTTCCAGTCAGTATCTGAACCAGTCTCTTTCTAATCTCTTTGGTCCTCAGACAGTACACTGTAGGATTGATTAGAGAAGGCAACAGAGTAGATATAATTAGTAAGGCATTACGCTCTGTCAGATTCAGTGTTACACCTATCCTGGTCAACAACACAGATACAATCTTGGGAGCATAATAACACAAAACAACAATGAAGTGAGAAATACATGTATTAAACATCTGGGCTCTGCCCTTAGTGTTGGGAAGCCTCAGTACTGTGTAGATGAGTTTCACATATGACAGCAGAATGAATGTGAACTGTACACCAAGCGTCCATATACCAAGGATGACGGCAATCATCCAATAGGGTTCAGGATTGACACATGTAGCTCTGACCATAGCAGGGTAGTCACAGAACACATATCTGATAACAGGCTGGCAGTATGGAAGGCTATCTAGCTGAGCTGCTGCTGCACCTGCTACCCCTAAACCTATCAGCCATGAAGACAGGATCAATAGAAAAATGCGAGAGTTGGTTAGGATGCTATGGTACCTAAGAGGAGTGCTGACAGCGATTACTCTATCCAAAGCCATCAGGGACAAAGCAAGACACTCTTCAATGCTACCAAGTTGGTAGATGTACATGTTTGAGATGCAGGAGTAGTAGGAGATGGTTTTGACCTCAGCCAGCAGCACAGAGATCATAGTGGGGCTGGCACTGGTGGTGAACATGATGTCCACCACGGCCAGGTTACAGATCAGGATGTACATGGGTGTGTGCAGCCGTCTGTCTGTTGTAATGATGCAGATGTTGGTGCTGCTTCCCAGAAGCACCAGGAAATAAGTGAAGAAGATGAGGAAGCCCAGGAGCTTCTGGTTGGAGAGGTGATCAAACCCTGTCAGAGTAAATTCATCTACATTCTGCCCTGTGAAATTATATAGAAGTTCATTAAAAGACATCTTCAAGAATCAGCCCTCATGAGTTAATAAAGCACTTAGTTAAACATTGTTTTCCCTATTGCATGAGCTTAGCATTTATCTGAAAATAGTAGAAAATGTAAATACATCCTCAAGCAATCTAAAGGTTTAACTCTGAAGTTAAAGAGGTTAAAAATGTTTACAAAACACCAAATAAAGAAATGTCCACTTTTTTACAGTTTCTCCTGGAAAAAGATAAACTCTACAGTAGCTCAGTAGGAAGAGTGCTCTGAAGATAATGCATCATGAGGACATTGTCAGAACTTATACCTGACATACCCCTGTGGATTAAACAAGGAAGGTGTGCGTGTGTGTTAATAGTGACCTATGTTATGTTACTGCTTAGAATCTTTGTTTTAACCTTGTGTGACTTGTCAACCAATGAGACCAAACATTGCAGGCCTCCTCATAATTTCTCTAATCAGGTTGACAATAAATGTGCATATACAGTACAGTCGTATGCAAAGGTTTAGGCACCCCTGACAATTTCCATGATATTCAATTATAAATAATTGGGTGTTTGGATCAGCAATTTCATTTTGATCTATCAAATAACTGAAGGACACTAATATTTCAGTAGTGAAATGTGGTTTATTGGATGAAAAGAAAATGTGCAATATGCATCATAACCAAATTAGACAGGTGCATAGATTTGGGCACCCCAACAGATATATCACATCAATGTTTAGGGGCACAGATTGCTCTGTGGGTAGGGAGTCAGACTTGTAGTCAGAAGGTTGCCAGTTCGATTCCCGACTGAGCCAAATGTCGTTGTGTCCTTGGGCAAGACACTTTACCCTAATTGCTCTCAGGTCGTTGCTGTAAATAAGAAATTGTTCTTAGTCAACTTACTTGGTTAAATAAAGGTTAAATTAAAAAAAAAAAAAAAAAATTGGTCAACTTACTTGGTTAAATAAAGGTTAAATTAAAAAAAAAAAAAAAAATTGGTTGAGCCTCCTTTAGCAGTAATAACAGCCTCTAGACCAGCACCGGCCCTGGCCAATTTGCTGCCCTAGGCAAGATTCCACCTGGTGCCCCTCGAATCACAGACAATTCCACCGGTGATCATTGTGTTCATACACTCACACAAATACATACTGCACAGCTTTGTCTTGTTTTTCTTTATTTTTAAAATATTATAAATTATAAATATATATCAATACCTTGGGTTTTATACAGTCATATTTAGGCTATGCAATAAATCATATTTTAATAATATGCATAGTACGATTTGTATTTAATACAACTTTGCATATTAAATCTGTTTTGAAAAACAAACCCTTGGGTTTTGCATTAAAAAACATCTAGTCTTTGCATTTTGATAGTTGTCCTTTTTAACCAATCGGATTTAATGCTGCACAACAGGAGTAAAAAGACCAGTGAGACAGATATCCGAAGCACTTGATAAATATATCTGGTTTCAAAATCAATACACAAATATGACAATGAATATAAATATAACAAAAGCAGTAACTACAGAATTATTCTCTTGCGGGAAGATCAGAATGTAGCCTAATGCTCGTCTATCTTTTCGCCACCGTCTGACTCAACATCAGAAATATTTTGAAATCCATGTTTGAGAACACTAGCGACGTATATTCCAGTATGTATCGAGACCAAGACAAGACCAAGACTTTTAGGGGCCGAGACCAAAACCGAGGGAGGGCGAGACTGAGTCAAGGCCAAGACCAGCACACTACATGACACAATAAAATGTGAAACATTATCAAAAGAGCTTCTCAAATTGATCTGAAAGATCCACATTCCCATAAAAACACTGATATTAAACACTGAAAGCTGAAATAAACTTAACCATCTTTATTCAATACTCCTGGGTGACTTCCATCATTTAGTACGGAATGTAAAACAATTATTCATTGTTCATCACTAAAGTCTTCACTTGTTTTCTCTGCATTTTATAAATAATACATGAAGTTATGTTGTTTTTAAACCAACAACAATCCTTTTTTTCAAAACCACATAGCTAAATATGTAAAAAAATGACAAACATTCAACATTAAAAATGCAGAAAAGCTGTGTATTGTAATGAATACAGTAATTCTATGTTAAATGTTGATGTTTAGGAACAACTATTGTAAGAGTCTTTTATAGCTTTTATGTGTAATCGAAGCAACAAAAGATATCAGAAAGTCAGTGGCCTAACTGCATGTGATTTATAAAAGTACAAAATTGATTTAATTTGGAGCAGTTTCATAAAAAAGTAAACACAATATAAATCAATGGTATTTTGGCCATCACATTTTTCAAATAGGTAAACAAGGAAGTTAAATGTTTGATATGGTATGAGCCAGAGAGTGTGTGCTGGTAAAAAGTAATATATTTGATCTGCAACTGTAAATTGGAACTTAAAAAGTAGCTCTCTGAAAGTAACATGCCATACAATAACCTATTTAATTTAGTCATTTCTCATATAAGTTGAGGCGCATTACTCAGTATCCAATCTCTGCTCATACCTATAGGTTAGGTCTCTCACCCAAACGAGGGAGCGTCACCTCGGCGCGTAGCTTTAATGTCGGGAGCTGTATGCAGGGATTTATATATGGCTCGGTTAGAACCGGTTCTCGAGTGGAACCCGTTTTCAATTCCAATCCGAGGCAGGTTGCTAACGTTAGCTAGCCAGCTTTACTTAACATCACTCTTACACATAGCTTACCTTCCCACATGGAAAGAACCTATATAAACATATATGTTTCAATATAGGTTTAGATATAGGTTTTGAATATATGTGACATATATGAAATTGGCCGTTTTCCTATATTATATGTACATATATATTCACCTATATGTTCACCTATATTTTCACCGATATGTTCACCTATATGTTCACCTATATATGCACCTATGTGCACCTATATGTTCACCTACACTGCAAAAAATACCCTTCTTGAAACAAGCTAAATAATCTAAAATCTTGCCAAAAGCAAATAAATCTGCCAATGGGGTAAGCATTTTTTCCTTGCCAAGAATTCTTGAGATTAGCAGAAAAGTCTTGACACTGAGAAGCACAGATTTATCTTAAAACTAGATTTAAAAAAAAGTTTTTTTTGTCAATTGTTCTTATTTTGAGAGTATTTTTTCTCATAATAAAATTCCTAAATTAGCACAAATCTTAAAATGAGATGAAATTTATTGAAAAAGACCAAGCAATACAAGTTACTTTGTCTTAAAATAAGCAGCATGAATCATTCTCACTTTGAGGGTCTTTATTAAACAAAAGCATGATGTTATTCCAGAGCATATCAGAAAAAACACCTCTGATTTCAAAATAAAGGCTGAAACAAGTTTAATTTTCCACTAAAGAAATGCACACTGTTCCTTACTGCCAATACACCAAAAATGTAGAACAAAAGAAAACATCCTCCAGTATAATTAGTCTAAACAGTAACAATGCACATACCATCTCTCCATTTCAAATGACATCTCAATGTCAGTGATGCTCAGTAATTAAATGTGAGCTACATGTTTCAACAAACACCATATGAGATTTATCTACTTACTCGATGAACGCTTGCCATTCTGACATGGCTTTTTTATATGAATGAGTTACATCGCACATCTCATCTCCCAGCACCTTGGTTTGCAACACACAAAAGTGTGGCAATAGACTTAGGATACAGTAGGTCAAGTGAAGGCCATGAGACAGAGGACCCTCATACTACAAATCTTTGGAAAGTGCACATCAGTGGAGGAAGGCATTGCGATTTTCTGAGGGGGAGATAACAAAATAATCAATGTAGAATA
>JACXGM010033942.1:0-12126 GCA_016801145.1 Umbra pygmaea
ATTAAGCTGTGATAAAGCATTCTTGTTTATTTTTGTTAATATTCACTCTAGGAAGAAAATGCATTTGGCAAATGGGATTTTTAAATAGCATATTTTATCATAAAAAATTCCTTTAACATTAATGTTGGTCTGAGGGGGCGGGAGAGTCCCGGTGAGGGGGCGACGCCCCCTCACGCCCCCCCGTGGCGCCGGCCCTGGCGGTCAAGCCAGCAACCCTCCTGATGCCAGCAAACGGCCTCGGCTACAAGTGAGTGAGTGAGCTCGGAAAACAGTACTAAACTTCATGTTTTTTAGGTTAATTTAGTTCCTGGTAGATTCATGCTACTGATTCAACAAGCCATGGCGTTGATTAGCCCAGATAGCAATTAGTCGGCGTGCCGCAGGCGGCCAGACGGCGGCTGTAGTAGCGGCAGAAAGGCGTAATCGCAAACACGTTTGCCGGCGATTCGCCGGCGGTAGCCACTTTTTGAAAGCGGCAGCCGCATTCGTACCGCCTTCATACCACCGCCGGTATGAATATTTATATATTTTTTAGAATTCAGTATACTAAGAATGATTGTTCAAACCAGACATATATACATTTGGCATTTTAATTCCACATTTCAAAGTACAGTAACTTGGATTTACAAGCCATATTTAACAATAAAATAATAGTTAGGCGCTGTGAAGTAATGAAAAAGCAAATATTAATAACACAGTAAGTAGAATATTTGGTACCAGTTAAAGTGCAATGTCAAATAGGTAATATACGGAAGCCGAGAACGGCCATGGATTTTTTATATTTTTATCACTCATTAATTCGTTATATCGATATAACAAATATCGTTTTATAGAGATTATTATTTTATTACTTATTAATTCGTTATGTCGATATAACAAAGATCGTTTTATAGAGATTAATTAATAATGTGCTCGTCTTGAATTCAAACTAATGCGCTGCAACGAACGGCTTCCGTAGCGCCACTGGCTGGAGCTGTAGCCTACCGGACTTCGGTAAAGTTAGACAGAAATTGCCAGATTAGGGGTTTGCGGTTCAGTAGATCCTAAGCGAAAGGTCTTCATTACACAATAAGCAGCTCTATCCAACATAAGTAAGGTAGACAACAAGCTACTACACGGTTTTTATCCGAAAGAACCATTTGAAATGTGGATAAATGAAGTGCAGCAATGTGAGCGTTCTGCCTTCAGCCGAACGTCTAGGCACCGTCTACAAAGTGCAAAATCAAAAGTCGATACAAACATACATTTCAATAGCTTCACTGTTATTGAGTCTATTGCTTCCAAAATCACTCCACACATCTAGGGCCTCCCTATCAACTTACTACAACTGCTAAATTTTGAAAAGATTGCTCTGCCTTTTTATTTTATATTGTTATTGTGATATAAATTCAATAGCTTCACTATTATTGAGTCTATTGCTTCCAAAATCACTCCACACATCTAGGACCTCCCTATCAACTTACTACAACTGCTACATTTTGAAAAGATTGCTACGCCCCATAGGGGGAGATCAGCTCCTAGTGGAAGCGCAGCGCCGTCAACGTCCCCCTGATTACTCCCTGTAGAACCTAAGGCCCTAAAAGAGGGGTGCCCAATAGGTCGATCGCGATCTACCAGTCGATCGCAAAGACAATGCTGGTAGATTGCACATTTTTAATAAATGCTTTTGCTACATTTTTATTTTTATAAAAATAAATATAACAACATCATTACTTCTCCATTTAGTTTCTTTCTGACTTGCACTTAACGAATAGATTTTGACCAGGCAAGATATTTGTTTATTCTGTTGCCATGACAACTAACGTTTAGTCTGCCTCGCGATTTCCAAGACCTTCGGACTCGGAGCACAGAGCGCAAAATAGTGAAGCTTGGCCTAATCTCCGTATTCGGTAGCACATATGACAATAATTTGCAAAATACAAATGTAAAATAAATTCCAAACATTTGAAAATGAGTGCGGTACCAAGCAAAAGCCTAAAACTTACCATTTCCATGCGATGTCCTTTTCTTAATGCATTTGTTTCTTCTGCCAAACAAGTAGCCTATTTCTATTCCAATGAAAGGAAACGTTGACAAACATTTTCGGACACTAAATAAAATCTATGAAAACGATTTTCAACATTTTAAAAAATGCAAAAAAGTGTGGGCACCCCTGCCCTAAAAGAATAATTCCAGAAGGGAAAGGAAGACTGCGACAGACAATACGCCAAAGGAGTATCTAAAACACAGTCCAACTGTTCTGACAAGGACAGAATAAAATTCTTGCACTGATGCAACTCACAGAGTAAAACGAGCAAGATCAACACAGTCATCAAACACGAGGGAGAGCACTCACTCACCATCTATCTGGGACCCTCCTCAGGGAGCACCGAATGGAGACCCGTGTGATCAAAATCAGAGGAGGAAACATCATAAGTAAAATTTAACAGAGAGAGAAGGCGAAGACCATGAGACCGCTTCGCAAATCTCCCCCACCCCCACACCACCAAGGATAGTGACCAAAGTTGCCACACCCCTTGTGGAGTGAGCTCTCACCCCTTCAGGGGAAGTCAGACCAGAGGAGACGTAAACCAACTCAACCCGCTGATCCATAGCACACAAAGCTGCTGCGATGAATCAACGTGTGCAGTCCTGGCCACGTACACAGCCAAAACGTGCACCAGACACAAGCAGTGTAATCCTCTTTTGACCACATACAAAGGGAGGGGAAGAGAAGGCTTAGAGTCCCAGAATCCTAGACCTGTAAGTGGTCTTGATTACTTTGGGAAAGATGGATGGGTAGGTCTTAAAACAGCTACTGAGGTCACCATTGATGATGCAGCCACTCGAATGACAGAGAGAGTACATAGGTCACTCACCATCTTTGCAGAAGATAATGCAAGGAGGAGTGCCATATACTGGATAACGATCTCAAGGAGATCAATTCCAGAGGATCAAAAAGAGGTTTCTCTAGTGCATCCAGGACCACGGACAGCTCCCATTTCGGGGGGGCCAGTCCTAACTGTGAACCGTAAGCGGCAAGCTCTTGTCAAAAAACACATAACCAATGGGTGGGAAAAATAGAGGCATTCCCCCAGCCATCTTGACAATCTGAAATGGCTGACGCATAAACCCTTATAGTGTTATGTGATTTCCCCTACTCCAGTGATGCTGAAGAAAGAGCAGCACTGAAGTAGTGTCACAGGGCTGTGGAGCGAAAACACGTGAAAAGCACCAGCTCTTGAAAAGCTTCCATCTACATGCAAATGTGTTTGCCGTAGAGGCTGCGCGCGCCCCCTGAATAGTCTGGATAACATTCATGGGTAACCCGTTGCAACATAGTCTTTCCCATTCAAGGATCAAGCTCAGCGGAATTGGGTCAGAGCGGGCGGGAAAGAAGGTTTCTTCGAACCTGGATCAGTGCATCTCGGCGGTGGAGAACCCACCATGGAGGAGCGCAAAGCCTCCCCATCAAGGTGTGCCAGGTTTCACCTGAGCCACCAAAAACACAGTCACCCCCTCCCCTCGAATTCTCTGCAAAATTGCAGCAGAAGTCTGACGGGAAAAAACATACAGCAGGCCTGCTGGTCATCTGGGGTGATGACCCAACGGAGGGCTGTCTGTGTGTCTCAGAGAAAACCACACTGCATTTTCCGTTGGCGCAAACAAGTCTGTGTCTGCTCTGCTGAACCTGTTCCAATGATTTGAATCAGGTTCGCATGTAGGGCCCACTAGTCAGAGCTGCTACTAGCGATTGAACATGAGGCCTAAGAAGTGCCACTTCTAGCAAGTGGTCCCACAGAGGCCAGTAGAGCTGAGGGCACCCCCGCATTCGGCGATAGCTCCATTGGAGCCACGTGAGCACGTGGCGCAGACCATTGACTGAGGCCAAAAACCTCGCTAGACTCCTCCGGCTGTAAGCTGTCGGCTATAGGGGCGTCCCGCCAGCGGGGAGAAAGCGTTGCTGCCGAATACGTCACTATTATTTCTTGCGAGATGCCGCAGACTGCTTCATTTTCTCTTGCGGCTGCCTCCATCTAATGGACAGCTGGCGGCAAGCCCCTTTAAAGGTGCAATATGAGTTCCTGCATGACGACACTTCTGTTGACGTTCCAGGTAAACACCAAACATAACAGAGCAAGCTAGCCCCTCCCCCAACGTTTCCATAACTATCATGGAATCTGAAAGTGGTTTTGTGCTACACCACTGTCGCTAAAATGGCTGAATTAACTCAAACTGTTCAGTGAGTAAATTTATATTCTAAGACTTTATACAATATTAGGTTATTAGTTACAGCTGATTTATTTAAAATTCGAATATGAGCTTATGTAAAAGGCACACCTTTCAAATATATCCTTTCTGCTAGCTAGCTAGGACATACAGACCTAGAGGAAGCTAGGAACTATTAACTATTAGGGATGGGAGTAACGCGTTACCAAAGTAATGCAATTACAGTAATGTATTCCTTTTTGCTGTAACGCAGTACTATAACGCATTACTAATAAAATGTTGGTAATATTATACCCATTATATTTTCAGTACCGTGAATTAAAACACGTTTTAAACTCAACATTTAGTGTCGTTTGTTTAGGCTACGGACATCTGTGTCAACAGCAATCTCAAATTACAGTAACTAGTAATTAATTACATTTCTTAAGTAACTTGGCCAACACTTCCAGCTATTACATTGAAAAATGGCCTGATTCATTGTTTCACCTCTCATACGCTGTAGTGCTGAAACTCGTGGAACCAGAGTTCATGGGAGAGTTCAATTCTCCCTTGTAAGTTGCTGTGGATAAAAAAAGTGTCTGCTGAATGACTAAATGTAACAGTGTATATTTTAAATAAATCATTATTTAAGAACCAATTATTTTGTGTCCATTATATATAATAAAAGAAATGTATAAATTATAGACCAGTGGTCCTCAAACCCTTCCATGAAGGGCCTAGTGTATGCTGGTTTTTGGTCTTTCCCTTCAATTAGAGCATAATTAGGACCTGGACTGGCAGGTGAGGGGAGATCCTAACCAATTAGTGAGCTACTCCATCAGGCTTGTACAAGGTAATAGCAAAAACCTGCATGCACTAGGCCCTCCATGGAAGGGTTTGGTGACCCCTGTTATAGACCTTTATATAAAGAAATACTCTAGATAAGCAACACAATATGGCAAAATGGGACCATTGCATTTATTTCAAGAAGTGCCATCATTGTGACTGTAAACAACATTCTAAAATATTTCCAAATGCGTTGGCCCTCATCAGTCTTGTGCCTCAGAGTGCACTGTAAAGACAAAGAAAATAAGGTACAGTAATCAATAATTTGTCTGACACTCCAGCCATGTGATACTTTGCAGCAATAAAGTGCCAATAATGTTGACAGTGAGTATTATACATTTTGGTATGACAATACTGTTCCTGAAATTCAGGCAGGGAATGGCCTGGACACCTCTTATTACAGAACCAGTGTCTAAAAAAGACCTTGAATACTGTATAAATATCATATCTTAGTGGGTATTATAAGATTGGATAGATTTCTCTGTTTGAGAAAAAAATTGCATTCAAATAAGTGTTTGGTCAGTGCTTTCACTATGCTGATCAGCGATCAGGGTTTAGTTGCCTTACCTATTCCTGTTGACTACTGATGCTCTTGAGCTGAGGATGTTTCAAGATTCTCTGTAAACACAGAAGGCACACAAAATAAGACTGATATTTCACCTTCTGAATTTCGATACATGTGAAAGTGTGAAAGCTAACTTAGTCAATCAAATATCAACTGTACATATACAGAGCAAATTTGGCCAACAGACCACAGCCTTACCAATTCCACGGGAGTGCTGTGACTGTCCCAGAGTTGACGACACAACAAAGTGCCCTGTAAAAAACAAAATAAGGTTATCAATACTTTTCTGCAACTGTTTGTATTTGTGAGTGATGAAAACTGCAGCAATTAAATGCCTAAACTGGACATTTGCAGTGTAAGTAATGCCAAATGGGCACTGCTTTACCTATTCCTCTGGAGTGCTGCGTCCTCAAAAGGTCCTCGGTGGAAGGTACTGGCACGCCTGAAAGGGTTCCAAGATGCCTTGGGTCGCCAGGTCTTGATTTAGTTTTGCGAGGCATTCCTTCAGATTAAAGTCTTTCCTTTAAAATGGCAGCTTGGAGGTCCGGGATGTAACTGTAATCTTTCTTCTCCTTCATGGTATAAAGGCGACATCGCTGAGATTTCTTACTGTACAGCTTGGCATATCTGTCCAAGAGGAGGGGGGGGGGACAGGGCAGGCAACATTGACGCAGCAGTGATGGTAACACACAGATCCACAAGCTTGGGTAGGTGCCTTGGCTAATAATGGGTGCCTTTGTCTAGTCTACTAATAATCACAGGTAATGTTTTATTCATCACAAGGCTGCAAGTCAGTACTAATCAGCAAATGGGAGTCAGAGTGATACTAAAACACATGTAATGTTATCTGGACCCCCCAAGCTGTAAATCACTACTTGTGACCCACCCAGACTTACAATATCTTCATTCAACTTACTGATAATCACCATCTTGCTTTTTCCTTTGTGCCCTCGTAAGGTGATGTTTACAGTCAAGTCCTGCAAGGAATATTCTGGCACTGTATCCAGCATACGTGAAACTTTGCCGTTTGCTGGCATACATTAGCATGTGGTTATGAAACGATTCCAGGTCTGCAGTTGATCTGCGGTGGGGGGTTAGGAATGACACGTTTACTAATTTAAAAATGTTGCACAATACACTGACATAAATGTTACATATCTTACACACCTGAAATGAAGAAACTTTGAAACATCCTTCAACCAACGTGCATTCAGAATCAATTCAGTGAGTTTCTGATGGGCCTGAGAATTTGGCTCTATCCATTATTTTTCCCTCGGCTCCTCAAGCGGACCATGATGGCAGCTACCCAGAGCCCATTGGTGCTCCCCAGTAACGTGGTGCAGTAAGCCGACCCAAATGTCCTGAAATGTAAGCAAATGCAGTAATTGCTGAAATTACATATATGGTACTCAAGTGAGGCATTCAATGTAGCCTGGGTAGACTCACAGGTGGTCACCAGTGAGTGAAAAGGTGCCAACAGCTTTGGATAATAACATTTAACACTAGAGAACACACAAATGGCACAAAGCGACCGGTCTGGATTGACCCCTTACTATTGTGTGTTGTACTCCCAGGCATTTACATTCTCATACCAATTAGTTGCTGGGTAGGTACATCATCAACAGCAAAATGTAAAGAGCAGCACACCAGCAAATAGTAAGAAATACTTTAAAAAACACATCATAGGTCTCAGCAGTCTTGCAGCAGTGCCAGAAATGATTACAAATGTCTCTGCACCACTGAAGCAGGAACGCACACCCCTTTAGTTGCCCTGCCTTATAAAAAAAGTCACATCAGCATGGGTACACAACAGCAAATATTTTTTGCAATCACACAAAGTATAGTGTGCCCTTACAGTGGTAAGTCTTCTGGACAGATTTTTGGAGCCGTGCCATACGTCAAGAGAATGTTGAACCCACTCTCTTTTAACTTCCCCTTCTCTGGATCTGTAAAACAAGAACCAACCCCAAACACTTCAACCTGATTAAAGAACACCACATAAATAGCCTAGTCATAAACACCCAAGGGTTCAACACAAACCATTGGAATAACAAACAATACATCGTACAACTTACTGAAAAGAGCTGAAATCTGGGGGCTGGCATCTGTGCAAATTTCTGTCAGCTTGACATCTTTATAAAGGGCTTCAAAAGACTGGAGAAATGCCTTCTTCTCCATGGCCACTGAATTTCTAGCTGTTTGCCTCTTATCAATATTGACAATGGATATGTTTTTCTTTGTGTCATTATCCATGACAGAGTATGAGCAATACTGAGTGCAAAAACCAGGACTATCCATCCGTCCATCACCTGTTGGCAGAAAGCACTTGTGACCAAAACAGCGAGGTTATACAACATAAAATCACAGATTAGATGAGCAGTCATATACAGAGTTGTTTCTAAAGGAGACATACCCAAGGCCACCACACTCGGCTTTGACTGAAGTTGCTTTATTATTTCCATCCTTTTGGTGTCCCAATATTCCCTGATGGTGTCGACACAGAAGTGGTCCTGGATTCTGTAGAACGTGGCCTGATTCACGATGCAAATGCAATCCCACCTTTGCGTAGTTGTTTCCAGACAGAACTATGTTTGAGCTCAAAAGAAAGTCTCCAGCATGCATTCCATACTTCAGAATTGGCTATGAAGGCCACTTCCAAACAATTTGACCTTGTGGACATATCTGGAATTCAGATAAACATTGAGAATAAATGTTTCAGTAATGCATCAGCTTATCTGTGATCTCATAGCTACTACAACATTTCACACACACAATACGGAAAATGTACCCATTTAACAACAGCTGCTGTGCCAATTTGCTTGACCATAACATCAAAAGGTTTGGGTGCACCGCAACGTTGCCTGGTGGCCCTGTCTATCCTTTTGCATACTTTGGTTGGAATGCTCAGGTACTGTACCAGCTGCTTCAGACTGTGGTGATACACCAATGATATCTTCTTCACACAACTTTCATTTGCACAGGAAACTTTTCAGCATGAGGTGATGTTAGGGCTGAGAGGTATGGCTTAGGGCTGGGAGGTATGGCTTAAATGTAATACCCCAATATTTTTCAAATGTTTGACGGTATCACAGTATTTAAAGGTAATTAATTTTTTAAGTAAAGGGTTGAAAGAAATTAATTTGTTCGTTCATTATGATTTTTGTTGGAACACCAATAAACAAGACTGAGTAAGTAAAAGTAATGCTATTTTTTAATCTTTATTAAATGCAGGAATACTAATAAATAACTTTGCAACTGCAAAAAAACAAGCCTAAAATACATACTTTGCATTAAAAGAAAAAACACTATACATATATTATATATATTTCTTAGTTGTGTACTTACATTATCCTAAATGTTTCCACCAACTTTCAAATCCAGAGAAAGTTGTAATTTAATTTGAAGACACGGGACGTTTCTTTTTGTCGCCTGTCAATGGCGTCATATAATATAGTTGCTCTAAGTTCCAGGGAACCACCAAACATTACGTGAATAAAGTTATAATATTTTTAACAATATTTTACTTTGTCAGTGAACATTTTTTCTGCCGGAGACGCTAGATTTGAAGGTTGTCATTGACGACCATAACAAAACCCATGATCAGGGTTGCCAGGTCATCCAGAAAATACTAGCCCAATGACTGCTCAAAAACAGCCCAAAATGCCTTAAAACTAGCCCAATTTGATTACATCGCTACTGAGTTAATAATTCCAATACATTTTTTCCACAATGTATATTTAAATCTTTTTTTCTTTACCCTATTCTATTAATTTCTAAAAATGTATTTGTTCATTCCACAACATGGTAAGCTATATCTTGCCTTTATCTCCACGTACAGTGAGCAAGACAAATAAAAATACAAAGATGAGTTTGAGGATTAGCAAGAAGAGTTTACAGATGTATCGCAATTTGACAATAACTGAACTTTTGACAATGACTCAACTTGCTGTTCATTTACAGCTCCTTCTCAAGAAATTAGCATATTGTGATAAAGTTCATTATTTTTCATAATGTATTGATAAAAATTAAACTTTCATATATTTTAGATTCATTGCACACCAACTGAAATATTTCAGGTAATTTATTGTTTTAATACTGATGATTTTGGCATACAGCTCATGAAAACCCAAAATTCCTATCTCAAAGAATTAGCATATCATGAAAAGGGTCTCGAAACGAGCTATTAACCTAATCATCTGAATCAACTAATTAACTCTAAATGCCTGCAAAAGATTCCTGAGGCTTTTAAAAACTCCCAGCCTGTTTCATTACTCAAAACCGCAATCATGGGTAAGACTGCCAACCTGACTGCTGTCCAGAAGGCCATCATTGACACCCTCAAGCAAGAGGGTAAGACACAGAAAGAAATTTCTGAACAAATAGGCTGTTCCCAGAGTGCTGTATGAAGGCATCTCAGTGGGAAGTCTGTGGAAAGGAAAAAGTGTGGCAAAAAATGGATGTGTATCACTTATAAGTGACAGAAAACAATTTGTGCAGATGGGTGAGTCCTCATCTAAATGTCATGTAATTTCTTGTGGTGTCCCCCAGGGGTCAGTATTGGGCCGTAAATTATTCAACGTGTACATTCAATGATATATTTAATGTTTCAAAATTACTTAAGTGTGTCTTGTTTGCAGATGATACCAACATTTTCTATTATGATGACAATTATGATAGGGTTATTGATGTTGTAAATATGGAACAAAGGAATATAAAAAAAATGAATGGATAGTAATACATTGTCTTTAAATTTAAATAAAATCAAAGCCATAATATTTGGTAATTATAAAAAAAGATGTGACGATTGAGATTGATGGCATACCAATTGAAATTGTCTCTAAAATAAAAAATTTAGGAGTTACAATAGATAACAAATTAACTTGGAAAACTCATATCAGACATATAAAAACCAAAGTTTCCAAATGCCTTGCAATAATAAACAAAGCCAAACATGTCCTTGATTACAATACACTCCGTATATTGTATTGTTCCCTGATATTACCATATTTAACTTACTGTGTTGTAGTATGGGGAGATAACTATAATAACTCATTACAGTCACTACTTATCTTACAAAAAAGGGCTATACCTACCATACACAAGGCTGAATATCTTGAACATACAAATCCACTTTTTTTCAAATCACAGTTATAAAAAATACACTTATTAAATTCAATATGGCACAATTTTTATTCAAAGCATTTCAAAATCTATTACCTGCTAACATACAAAAGGTATTTATACAAAGAGAGCAGTTGTACAGTTTGAGGGGCTATGGGAACCTTTTAATACCAATGGAATAGTCTGGGGCTCGAATTCAAACAATATCAAAGCATTTACCAGTTGTAAAGCTCTCTATAAACAAAAGGTTTGGTCACAGTACAAGGAGGGCAGGGTTTAATTGTCTTTGGTTGTATTCATGCATTCATAGATTGTAATCTTACCTGGTAGGTATTTAAATTACCATTGTTGGTATCACCTTAATTGTATAGATGTATTTACGTATTCATAGATTATGTTATTTTACCTGGTAGGTATTTGGATTACCATTGTTGGTATCACCTTAATTCTATAGATGTATAATGTAATCATAGGCTGTGTTGATCTTACCTTGGAGGTATTCTAATTACCATTGTTGGTATTACTTCTACAACTGTATTCATAGGTGCATAGGTATTCTGATTACCATTGTTGGTATTACTATAATTGTTACCTGTGGTAATATATGGTGTGTATTTAAGATATGTTTGTGTTTTTATTTGTGTGTTTTATTTTGTGTGTTTATATATAAAATTGTACTTCGTATGAGAATGTTAACAATTAAGGAAGCAGCTACCTTTGTTTTTCATTTTTGTTTTTGTTTTTCCTATTAATTGTAAAAGACCGGGTGGGTCTAAATAAGTTTGACTTCTTCCCACTCAGTTTTGAGCAATAGATTTAATTATGTTGTTAACGTAAGGTGAACTTTGTTGTATAGATCTTAATCTATATGCTTCTTCATTGCTTCAGAAATTTCATTATTTTCCTTGAAATAAATAAATAAATTAATTCATTCATTCATTCAGGTATGTATCCTCTTGATGTCTCTCTCCGAAAAATCATCTCTGAATTCTGCTCCCAGTTCAGTCTCCCATGCAGCCAACGTTTTAGAGCTAGTCTGTATATCAAATGGTAAAATACTTTGATACAGTTTTGAAATTAGAGATTTTCGATGTGGTTTATGTAGAAATAACTCTTTCCATGGTTGCCGTGGGGGTGGGGAGGGAAAGTCAGGAAAGGTCAGGAAAGAGAGAGAGCTAAGATGGCGGACTAGGCTGGAGCATGTAACGGCGCAAGACAAACATTGAGATAAAACTTAAATAAATAAAGACACAGCAATAGTAGCTATTGTATTCAAAATAATTAAACAAGCTGGACAATAACAAGAAAGAAATTAAGAAGATAGAGTGATTTATTGACAAATATTACGTAAGTAAGCATCTAACAACTATGGCTGAAAGTAAACGTAAACGAGATTCTTCGACAGA
>JACXGM010033943.1:0-12126 GCA_016801145.1 Umbra pygmaea
GGGGCCGTTCTAATCTGAAGGGGCATGGAGTTCCATAGACGCGGGCCTGCCACCGAAAAAGCACGCTCACCTCTACGCTTGAGTCTAACCCGGGGGACTACCAGCAAAGCTTGATCAAGAGATCTTAGGCTTCGGGAAGGGGTGTAAGGATGGACAAGATCAGAGAGATAGACCGGGGCTAGGTTATGTAGAGATTTAACGCACATTACCCTTATAAATTTTAGCCATCCAAAAACTAACCGAGTTACCCCAATCTCGACGTGTACCAACACTCCAAAACGTTCCCTGTAGGCTACACACTGACCCATGAATGATGTCTCAACCCCAGTAGTTTATTTTATCAGTGCATCCTAATGGCAGATGACTGAAGCAATCAAAGTACTTTCTGCCCTCAGGACATCATTCAGTAAGAAAAACTCCCATCTCCATTCTAGAGGGGCCACATTATGAATAGAAAGAATATAACATACAAATATCATTACAAATTAAGTTCATTATTAATACATCACACAGTTGTTTTTAACACTCTTGTTTTTACAATCATTTTATTGTACGCTATATTCAAGTTGTCGGTCTGTTTGATTACAACATAAAGCAGTGGTTCTTAAACTAGGGGTCAAGACAAGTTATATTTTGCTCATAGAAATGAAAGAAACACCATTAACATATATATACATAAAAATCCAGGGGACTACAGACCTACTTCAAATTTGTGAGACCTGCACAAATGGTGACAATGTGATCCAGCATGTCAACCTGGCTTATTGGTATGACACTGTTCAATATTTAAATTCTTCAGCTCGCCAATTACACGTTTTACATGTATACGAACCTTTGATAACTGGCAGGATGTGTCAACACACAAACCAGACAACTGTGTCAAGTTTGTTTAAAAAGTTTGAATCTCATGTTATTAGTTTGTCTGAGGCCCGACCACCCCACCCATCGGATAGAAAGGATATGGAGCCTGCAGGTGTTATGCCAATTAAATATTTGATTGTGTTCTGGTGTTTGTAATTGGACCAAGTTTCAGCTCTGGCTTTCAAATTGTATGTCCTCTGTATAAAATGTCAGTACAGTCAATTATGCATCTACAGTTTTTGAATTTGGGTTTAAATGATTTAGGCAAGTTTGCTCTCACTGCTTCCTTACTGGGCCAAATTACTAGTGGTTTTAGGACGGAGGACAGCAGGGGTACAGACTCCCTTAAAATTTTGGAAACAGTGGAGAAGGGAAGGTCGAATCGGTATGCTATGTCCTTGTTGGAGAGGCCAAGCCTGATTTTTATGAGCACTAACAGGAGGTGGTTCTCCCATGTTAGTCCACCCTTCAAGTGTGACTGCTAAACTTCTTTTGAGAATGCTCAAAAGCCATAAAAAAGCCTGTGCTGTTTGGAGACCGGTGAAGCAGCAAAGTGCAGAGTCTGAAATAGAATTTAACCCGAATTTGGAGTTCTTCAGTTTCCCTTTCTGCTGCCGGTTTTCCTCTTGTACAGCCTCCAGCTGTCTTTTCAATGACGAGTAGTCCTCACCCAGCTCTCTATATTGTCTTTTGAGTGCACTCTCAGGAGCAAGCTCATCTAAAGAAGGAGAGAGATAGAGAGAGACACACACACACACAATCACTTACAACAAGTTGAAAGGGGTTTTACTAAGGAAAGGCAAACACATTGTGTAACAAACTAACAGTGGCAGTTTATGAATTAATCAAATTAGATTATACAGACAGGACACAGAAACTGGCAGCCAAATGAGGTCAAAATATTTAAAATGACTGAATGTCAAAAAAAACGACAGAGACCTTGTCACCTTTGCAGTACTGTCTGGATTATCACAGTCAAAGGATAGCTCCCCTGATAGAAAAGACAGATTGGATGGATTAGCAATAATTACTTTCTTAATGTTTTATATTAAAAGAGAAATCCAAACCACCAAACAGAGGCAGAGATCAAAGCAAGCCTCTTTTTCCTATGCTTGTTGTACAACCTACAACAAGTTGAAAGGGGCTTTAAACCTGTCAACTTTGAGCTTAAAAAAACGGGAGGGTTGACAGGTATACAGGTAGATATCACTTAGCTGAACAACTGAACAAGCTGTAACTTTTCTGATTGATTTAATGGGAGCCTGACTCTTGCATATGCATGTTCAGGGTTAAAAATGTGTACCATTTACCAGCCAAATGCTGGTAAAATATGCAGGTGGCTGGTAGATTAGCTTCACTCACCAGCCAAAAAAACAATAGTAATCTACTGAGTGGCTGGTAAAATTAAAAAAATTCACTAGTTTGGCTGGTGGATGAAAAAGTTAATTTTGTACCATGTGCATGTTGTACAACCTGTTGTTAAGTTGAAAGGGGATATCTCCAAAGTAATGATCCAATCGGCATGCTAAAACAACATTAGCACTCGCAAATGTGATATAAGTTAGCTAGCGCTAGCTGCTACTACCAGATTTACTGAACAAAACGCAACTTCCTTTGTTTAATGATAATTGATCAATGAATGTGAACATGGACGAAAATGCAGTGCTAACTCAAACTCCTAGAAAGAGAAATAAGATAGAATTAAGATATATCTTAAACAAAACACTTACCATTTATGAAGTGTGCACTGCAGATACTCTCACCTCCTTTCGGCCCAACCGGACCCCAATCTGCCCTTCTTATGGCTTAAAGCTATAACCTCCGCCAGTTTTTGGCAAAAGTATGCTTCCCCCTAGGTATGTTAAACATCAGGCACCCATCACTGGCTCTGTTTGTACAATTAACCACGCAACTACCCCTTGGCATTTTGACTTAAACGTACAATATGTAGTTTTTGGCCGCCAGGGGGCTCTCAATCAAAACAATAGCAAAAGATGTACTTGGATGACGTCGGGAAGTAGCGTGGGATCATGTGTTATGTTTTCGTCAATGACAACCTTCCAATCAAGAAAAAAATTTCACTGACAAAGTAATTTATTACTAAAAATATTATAACTTAATTCACGTTATGTTTGGCAGTTCCCTGGAACTTAGAGCAACTAACCCAGTCAAAGGTTATATGACGCCATTGACGGAAGACAAAATGAAACGTCCCGTGTCTTTGAATTATATTACAAATTTCTCTGGATTTGAAAGTTGGTGAAAACATTTAGGATAATGTAAGAACACAACTAAGAAATATATATAATATAGGTATAGTGATGTACTTTGCATTAAAAAAGCAAACATCTTTTGTTATTGTTTTGGAAAACTACATATTTTACCTTTAAGACACCACCACGCTACTACTATACTACACGAAACATGTCTTCTTTCTGCCCCCTGGTTGCATGCGCAAGCAGGGATGACGTTGCAGAGAAATCCATGTATAGACCATTTATTGGCAACTAAATGCACAGATTGGTGCCACGGTACGAAAAGCACAACTTTATCGTGTGACATCTGTAGTTTTTTGCGCTACTCAGGCAGAGATAAACCGGTGGCCCATGGCTTTGGTCACAAAAATCTTCCCTGCCAGCGATGGTAGTCAGGAGGTTGGAGCTCAAGGTCACCAGAGGAGGGACCTCCAGGACCTTCCTCTGCCCTATTACTGAGGTAGTGGTGCTCATGTCCCCCTAGGGCAGCGTTACTCAAACTATGTGGTGCGCCCCACTGGTGGGTAATAGAGACATGCCAAGTGGGGTGCGACAAACGGGAGGAAATTCTGTCATTTTTGTGCCCATCTTAATAAATTCCTTTATTTATTGACCTCAAAATAAATATTGACCTTTATACACTCACTCAACCTATTGTTTTTGTGTTGAATGGGTATTATTATTAATAGGGTTCAACCACGAAGTGGTAGAACCCTATTGTTTTTGTGTGAAATGGTTATTATTATTATTATTATTATGGTTCAATCACGAAGTGGTAGAACCCTACTGTTTTTGAGTTAATTGGTTATTATTATTATTATTATTAGGATTCAACCACGAAGTGGTAGAAACCTATTGTTTTTGTGTTGAATGGTTATTATTAAATCAGGTATCACTGGGCACGCATTGATAAGGTTGATTGACAGTTACCCTGCTAATCCAATCATCGCGCCGAAGAAAGTGATTGGCTTGGTTTATAGTAGGGCTGTGCCTACTACAGACACAAAAAGTTTAAAGTTTTTCAAAGTTTCAAAGCTTATTTTTTTGGCTTTTATTAGAATCTAAAGTCAGTTTCAATAAATTTGACAAAAAGTGTTTTCGAAGTGAAATGCATACCCTAGCTTTAAATTTTAATTAGCAACGACATATTGTTATTCCTGCAAACGGTGGTTTGTGAGTTTGTTACATACAATTATATGCACTTTTTTATAAAATAGAGACTGCTGTAAATTGACCTACATACAGTAGTTTGATAATTGTTGGATGTTTAGTTGAAAAGCAATTTATGATTAAGAAAGATTAATTATTACTGATTACTGATCACATACATTAATTGTACACATAAAGAGTACCCCACAGATCAAATAATTAATTATACACAGACACTCCATAGATGATTGAATGACATTGGGGAGTAAAGAGGAAAGCCATTGAAAAAAAGTAAAAAAATAAAAATATATAAATTATACATTCACATATTGGAAATTATTAAGTCACCATATTTCCATACACATAGAATAGCCTGAAACTACTGACACAGGAAACAAAGGAACTACGATGGATTATACAACAGCGGGCATTCTGGGCAAAAGGTATCCTTGTATGAGGATGAGATTAGGAAAACATCTCTGGAAAGGGGAAAAGCGAACCAGGAAACTAGCTTTTCATTAGCCAATAGGAGGGGCGTTTAATACTCTTCTGTGCAACAAAATAAAATGATTAATAAAAATCATAAGAAAACAGAGAAAGGTAAGAAGAGACAGGATAAGAGAGCAAGAGAGAGAGAGGTTTTAAAACTAATTTTAGAGAAAAGTATAGGCCACCAGAAGAGTTTTGCTGCCCCCAGGCTTGGCTAAAAGAGAAGCAAGTGAGCCCAGCATCAGGTCAGGGAAGGACAAACTCACCTCCCTATGAGAACGGACAGTTCCCTTTGATTTCAGGAACATTAGATATTAAAGGTGAAGTAGAAATAGCTCTACTCCTGCGGTACCCAAATCAAGTGATCCTATGTCCAGACTTGACTGTTATGGGGGATTAACAAAGGCATTAAAAAATTGGAACCTAGATCATGGGGATAACTTTGCTAGAAAGGATAGCCTAAGAGAAAACACGTGAGAGTTGGGGGAAACAACTAAAGATGCTTCAGACCAGACAGAGACAGCAACAGATGGAGAGAGACTGACTGGCTTTGGAGGATATACAACATCAGAGACAATGAGAACTAGAGAGAGAGAGATGTGAAGGAAAACAGAGAGGGACAGAGGCAGCATCTATAAACAGCAGCACTGCAACTTTAACATACAAACTTGCCCTTTCAGCTGAAGCACTTCAAGTACCTTGGAGTGAATGTGACTCGCTCACTGGCAGAACAATTTCTCCCCCATTTTCACTCAGATGAAGGCAGATTTTCGGAGGTGGGGTAGCGTACCTCTATCATTGATAGGGAAGATGAACGCGGTGAAAATGAACAGTCTGCCTAAATTTAGGAACCTTTTTAATTCTATACCATTGATTGCCTTATAAAAGGTCTTTGGCAGGAACAATCAAGCAATTTCTTCCATCATCTGGGGTGAAAAGGTGCCCAGGGTCAGTGGATCTCAACTCCAGAGATGTATAAATTCAATGGAGGACTTGCACTTCCCAATTTTTTAAACTATTACTGGGCGGCCAACCTTCAGAATATTTTACTCTGGCTACATGCCCCAAACACGCCATTGGGCCATTTAGAAGGTAGGTCGTGCTTCTCTTCATCTCTCTCTGCTTTAGTCTGCTCTGCTCTCCCAGTATCTCCTTCTCGTTACACTGGTAATCCTGAAGTATTAACTACTCTCAAAATCTGGTACCAATTCCGTAGCCACTTTTTCTTCTGCATCTATCATGGGCCCCATTGATAAAAACCATACATTTCCCCCATCAGTTGATGATAAAGCCTTCTTTTTTTGGAAAGGGAAAGGTATTAAAACATTATTTGATTTATATGAAAATTTAGTCTTTTCTAGTTTTCCCAATATGTCTGTTAAATAGAGCTTGCCTTCATCTCACTTTTTCCGCTATTTACAGTTGAGGCATTTTGTTTCCAATCAATTCGAAGGCTTTCCTTGCATACCCCCAACCCAGCCCTGGGATGTATTGCTGACAATCTCACCCCTACAGAAATCTTTGATTTCGCGGGTCTATTGCTGGATTATGTCATGCGACGACCAGTCCATGGATAGAACTAAATCGGCTTTGGAGCAGGAGATGGAGATGGTATTTTCTAAGGAGTTCTGGGAAGAGGCAATTAAAAGAACAAGTTCTACCTCTTCGTATGCCCGTCTGGGTCTCATTCAATGTAATACACTGAGTACATAACTCAAAGTCCAGACTATCCAAAATTTACCCATCAGTGATGGATGTGTGTGACAGGTGTCACTCCTCTCCCTGTGACCTACACCATATGTTTTCTATATGTCCAAAACTGAATAGCTTCTGGAATTCAATATTCCATACTTTGTCTGAAGCCCTCAAAACTCACCTGACTACATGCCCATTAATTGCTCTGTTAGGAATCCCAGGTAACTTGATTAAATTAAATAATAAAGACTCTGAAATTATAAAGGCTCTGAAATCATTGCTTTTACAACATTCCTACAACATGTCCTATTTTTTTTGCAATTGGAGAAAATTAAGTACTCCTTGAAGGGATCTCACTCTAAATTCTCTGACAAATGGAAGTCATTTATCTCATATTTTAACAGTTTGCAGAGGCTTCCCACAGATTTTCCTTAAACCAAGTTAGTATTAATATTAATCTTACTATTGTAAATTAGATATACATGTATGTCCGTGTGATGTGTTTTCGTCTGGATGTTTTGTGTGGGATAGATTCAACAAGGAGCTGAAAGTATTATTTTGAAATGTTGGTCCATATTGATAGGATAGCATCTTACAGTTGATGGAGATTTGTGGGATGCACATCCAGGGCTCGAAGCTCCCGTTCCACCACATTCCAAATATGCTCTATTGGGTTGAGATCTGGAGACTGTGGGGGCCATTTTAGTACAGTGGACTCATTGTCTTGTTCAAGAAACCAATTTGAAATGATTCCAGCTTTGTGACATGGTGCATTATCCTGCTGGAAGTAGCCGTCAGAGGATGGGTACATGGTGGCCATAAAGGGATGGACATGGTCAGAAACAATGCTGAGGTAGGCCGTGGCATTTAAATGATGCCCAATTGGCACTAAGGTGCCTAAAGTGTGCCAAGAAAACATCCCCCAAACCATTACACCACCACCAGCCTGCACAGTGGTAACAAGGCATGGTGGATTCATGTTCTCATTCTGTTTACGCCAAATTCTGACTCTACCATCTGAATGTCTCAACAGAAATCGAGACTCATCAGCAGTGGCGGGCCGTGCATTTTACACCTAGGCCTTCAATATCTTCCCAAAATTAAAACGCATTATAATAACTCCACAATGACATTTTAGGGCTTTTGTATATAGTATACAAAATATAAGTAGCCTATATCGTATTTCCTTTAAGTTATATTTCTTAAAGTTAGTATGTCAGAACTCAGAAATACCCCTATTTTGTTCACCCAGAAGTTTTCCAAACTACTGACATTTGTCTTTCCTCCCTGAAGGTGGCTTTCAGAGGCTAGGTCCGGGGCGTTCCTCATGCCGTTTACGGTTTTCTACAGTTATAGTATGCACCAAATAGCCTAATAACTTGCATCCTTCGTTCATTCCTGTACTTAAATGTGCACATTTCCTTGAGGATTATAATATTTTTTACCTATAATTTTACAAATATTAGGCTACATGAAGATAACAATGAGGAAAAACAATATCGCATTTCGCCATTTGAACTCTACTGGACAACTGCTGAGGAAAATGTTTTTTTTCAATAGCTAACGGTGGCTTCGTCTTTGGAATGATTATGCATTTTAGGCGCATTTAAATCGCTTTTCTTTCTTTTTTAAATAGCAATAAAGACAGTTTTACAGCTTTATAAGCATGGTCTCTGAATGACGAGGTAGACTGTTGTTATCATCAATATGAAATATATGCATAGGGCTGAACCTTTCCATTGAAACATTTACGTGAATCAGATTTACAACTATGGCCATCTATGGTTAATTTGTAAAGTGCAACGCTTGCATAACGCCAGCATAACGCTCTTAAATGTGGATGAAGTATCAACTTGGAGTATCGGGCCTTTTTCACAAGTACAAATACGAGTACTTATGCCCAGTATCGGGCCCGATACCAAGTACTGGTATCGGTATCGGCCCATCCCTGAGGCCCTACTAGTAAAAATATATAAATCAAACTCACCAAAGCTATTCATTATTTGAAAACGAAGTCCGTCCTCCTTTCTCTTTTAAAAAGACTTCTATGACGCGGTTGTACAGCACATCTTTGCGTTAAGTTCCAATAAAAGATCTTGCCCAGTTCTGAGAGTCGATCCTGCCCAGTCCTATATTCGCCACCAAAGCTACTTCATCACCTCCATCTGCCATTCTGCTAAAAGTAAACAATCTAAACATTGAAAGTTTTAAGAAATCGGAGATGGGTAAACTAAGCTAGTTCTTGTTTGGATGGCAAATTTTTTTAACATTTTTTGTTGAACTTTATTGAACTGCCACTCCTATCAGCAACAGAAACGATGCTGACGTAAGGCTAGGCCTGCAGAAACGCTTTAGTTGGTCAAAGAACACACCCAACATGGTAAAGTTGAAATCTGATTGGTTAAAAATATGACAAAAATATGACAAAAATATGACAAAAATATGACAAAAATATGACTAATAATCCTTTAGGTGAGTGTACACATGCATCAGCCCTAAATATGCATCACACATCCCCATGTCAGGCAAGTTTGTAAACAGTAGGATTCTCAGGACACACGCTGCTAATACCCTTGACAGCTCCGGTGGAGCTACAGGGCAATGGAAGTGTCACACACATACCCATACAAGTGTCAGAACATACACATGTAAACCCGTTAGGTAGGGATGCGTTATGTCAATTGAAAATACAGATTCTGTGCACTCCAGGCAGGGTGGTGATAGACAGACAGGGAGTTAAGGGTGAATCCCATTTCTCTGTCTTACCTCTTCCGCTTCCCCTACGTCTTATCCCTAGCCATTGTCCCTCGAAACCGAGTGGTAAGGGATGGGGATGAAAACATACCCCTATGAAATGAGACACCACTTGGTTACAGTTACGTTTTCATACATCGTCGCTAGCTGGCTGATACATCACCAGAGGTGACAAGTGTTGATTACAAACTTTCAAGATATCAAACAAAATCTGCTGCTATTGTAGTTTAGTTAAAACTGTAGACATGAATGGAGTCCATTCGAGACTAGTCAGAGAAATGCGTGACTGTTGTGCAAATCAGCAATGTAATGTTTGCATAGCAAACTAGCAATTTTTAAAAATGTTTCAATTAAGAACATGATTGCAAATATATATGTACAGGACTGTGTAGAGCACAAAACAAGTCTGTCAAAATTTTAAAGTCAAGCCGAAATTACATTTATGATCTGGCTGCCATTGTTGCCGGTTGCGCAGTGTATTCTGGGTTCCCCTTGGTTTCAACTAAGCTCTCAAAAATGCTTGGTTTTAAGGGGTATCTACCCCTTCCCCTTAGCCCTACCCCTAGATCAATATGAGAATTGGGATAGCCCTTACTCTCACATGAATGCACAAAAAGACCAGGGCAATCTCACAGACACAGAGGGGGTGAGCATGGACCCAAAGCCCAAAACTGTCGGACACATGTTAACATTTCTGAGTATGACTGGGTTTAGCTCAGAATGGGTAGAAGATTATGCCATTAACCCATTTGTGATGGATGCTGTGCGGCGAAACATTACATCTCCCGTCGGTTACTGTATTGCGCAACAAAGAACCTCCTGCCGGCTGCTGCGGGACGCAGCATTTTGTATTCGTCAACCTTGCCATGATGCTTGAAGCATAGAATCCACTGTCATTGGTTCAAATACACAAGATGTTTCTTGTTGATTTTTTAAAGACGACGTGACCAACCAAATGTCCCGTGGTTCGCTGAAAATCACATCAATCAAATCAGACATACACGTGCATTTGTTTTTGAAAATGGCTAAGACAGAGGAGTATTTTGAAGGAAAGGAATAAGTACACCGAACATTATGAATAAATAGCATAATAAATAGTAATATAGTTATGGTGTTGATTGTTAATAATAATAAATACAATAATGTTAATATATAAATACAATACTGGCATAATGAATAAATAGCATAATACATAGTAATACAATACTGGCATAATAAATTAATAGCATAATACATGTAATACAATAATGGCATAATTAATAAATAGTAGAATAATGATGGCATAATGAATAAATAACAAGAAATACAAATACTATAAATAAATACAATGATGAAAATAAATGTTAGGCTTATTGGTTGTGTGTGAGTCAGTCAGTCAGTCATTCAGTCAGTCAGTCAGTCAGTAATGCTGTTCAACAGCCAGAGGAAAGATGTGAGCCATGGAGACTGTTCCCAGTTCCAGCACAGGACTTTCCCCACCTCTCTCTCATAACAAGATGCCTTGTTCAGTGTGTTGGCATGTTTAAAATATTATTTGTTAAATTTTATATAATTGATTTATATATTTTTTCTTTCCCATCTGATTTTGAGAATTTTTTGAAAAATGTGTTAATATGTTAGTGCTAACGGAGCACGATTTAGCAAAACCTGTGATTCTTACCTTTGAAATGAATTTTATTTAATGTTTCTATGTGCTACAGAGGCTTAGATATTAAGGTTTTGGTAAACATTGACAATTTTTTGTATTTTTTCAGAAAACCCTCAGGAGATAAGGATACTTATCCTAGAATAATATAGGTTTCATAGGTGCTTTTAGCAGGCGTTTTAGGAGTAAATAGGTTAATATTGCACCACTGAGAGAACTGATAAAACAAGCAGGACAAGGCCACCTACAAGCCGAGTTGAAATGGAATTGTGATGCAGATGCAGCTTTTGAGACTATTAAACAGGACATGCAAATGGCACTCACTTTGGGACCGCCAGACTACACTAAGTTTCAAACAGGTGTGATGGCTATGCCTCACCTGTTTTAATGCAGGACACGGTGGCTGAAAAGACTCAAGGCTATCCACCGTGTTACCAAGGACTAGCCACTGTTCAGTAAGCCTATGACAAGGCTTCCACCATTTCGATGGGGTACCTGGTAAAAATATTCACACATCAAAATTTCTAAACTCATTGAACAAGGTTGTTTTGTACTGACAAACGCCATACTACTAGAGTATCTGGCTCTGCTCACATACCCAGACGTCACCATTCAAAGATCCATGACAGAAAACCCAGCAGACAGAATTCCACTTGACTTTCCTTGACATTTAATAAACTGAGACCTGATTTGTTGTCTATTCCAATACCAGGCGCAGATGAGGAGTTGTTTGTGGATGGTTCATCTTTCAGAGACCATGATGGAAACCAAGCAGGCTATGCAGTTGTCAGACAGAACCATGAAAAGAACCATCAAACCATAATCAGTGAGGCTTGTACCCAACCTTGCTCTGCACAATTGGGAGAGCTGAAGGCCTTGGCAGCTATCTGCAAGGAGCGTCAAGGTAAGGTAGTTAACATGTACACTGATTCCGCATATGCCCATGGAGTTTGCCTTCTCTATGGGTCAGTGTGGAAGCAGAGAGGCTACAAATAGACTGATGGCACACCCATTTTCCATCACAAATTGATTTTAGCCCTGATGCAGTCCTTACTGCTTCCAAAACAAGTTGCCATAGTTAAATGCCAAGCACATAGGAAAGATAATGACTATATTATAAGAGAGAATAACACAGCTGATGAGGCCGCCAAACTTGCGACTGGCGCAAAAATGGCATTCACGGCTCCACTCTTTTTAGTAGAAGCAGCACCCGAGAAGGATGACATCCTTTGCATGCATTCGGATGCCAGTCAGTTTGAACACACATTGTGGGCCAAA
>JACXGM010033944.1:0-12126 GCA_016801145.1 Umbra pygmaea
AGTGCTACTGGGCGGTAGTCATTTAGGCAGGTGATGGTAGGTTTCTTCGGAACCGGGACAATGGTGGCCTGCTTGAAGCTGGAGGGAACTACAGACTGAGTTAGGGAGAGGTTGAATATGGTGGTGAATACCTCCGCTAGCTGGTCAGCGCATCCTCTTAGGACACGGCCTGGAATGCCATCTGGCCCTGGAGACTTCCACGGGTTTACTCTTGATGGCAGATGGGTTTACTCTCCAGATGGCAAAACTCCGAACACATCTTCCTTTTGTAAGAATGACTTCAGTGCCGTTCTTTGTTCTTTTCTCAAAGAAAATATTAACTCCAAGTCTACCAGAGTCACGGCCAAAGCCGATTCGAAAAATTGCTGTTCGCCAGCAGCAGCAACCATTTCTTTGTTTTCCCGTAATGAAGTTAAGCCTGCCCACCGACTCAATACACAATGTGATTGGCCTGACCAGAATTTGTTTCTTTACAGCTCGCAAGCCAGCGGAGAGCTGCTAGACTGACCCGAGCTGCAAATTACATTTGCTGCCGCTAGGGTGCGTCTAGATTTCTAGGCTACTCTGGAGCAGGTTTTCAGCAAGTAAGTCTTTGTATATTGCTGCATTAATCTTTACCTTAATCCTGACTAGTTTCCCAGTTCCTGCTGCTGAAAAACATGCCCGCAGCATGATGCTGCCACCACCATGCTTCTCGGTATGGATGCAAGGCCGGATTATCCATAGACGGGATTGGGCGAGTGCCCTGGGGCACAAGCCAACAGGGGGGCACCAAATGATGAAGATAGTGACTTTCAAATGTTTTTCATGATTTGTATATATATTATTTTGATGGAAGAGATGTAGAAACAAAATCAACAGTTAAGGATCAAATATATGCATAAAGAATTGCGATTGGGTCAGGTCACAGTGCATTTGTCCCCTCCCCTTAGTCAGAGTCGAGCCCGCCAATTTATAATATTAAAAATTACATGACACATAACCACCCTTCAAAAAGTACCTGCAATATCAAGTTTTTTCATTCGAAATGAAGACAGACACATTAGCATCACCTGCAGAAGGCACAAGCAGCAAAACTAATGCCTCAACCGATATGACTGAAGCAGCAGCTCATGTGATGACTACTTATAAAAATATATGTTTTCCGATTGATTACTTCTTACCCGTTCGCACAAAGGATGTTCCCCTGCCGCAATATTCCTGCATTTTTACAGAACACCACATCGTCAAAGTTCAGAATCAGATATTTGCTTGTGTCAATTTCATTAATAACATTTAGGAAAATCAAGCTCAAATGGAGTTACCACGTTTTTTAAATAGTAATTGGGGAGATGTTTTTTTGCCCATTTGTGGATTACAACGGAAGCTACTATACAAACAAGTAAGTGCATCATATTACTTTATCATTCCTTAAATTTAGTAGCCTACATATAGCCTAATACAGTATTTCTCAAACTTTTTTCAATATTGTACCCCCTGACCTAGCCTGGTTAACACCAGACCCTCCTCAGTTCTGACTGAGAGTGGGTTTGGGCAAGGTTCATTCACAGCCCATTTCCAAAGGGGCATCACCAACTGACTCTGCTCAAATGCCTCTCGGCGCAATTGGATATATCAGACTTTTGCCAAGTCGAGTCGGCTTCGAGTGTTGTTCTTTGCTCGGTTTTTAACAAAAAGGAAACATTTAAATTGCTTATAACAGACGCAATATCTGATTCGAACAAGTGATATTGCGGATGTTCCATTGCAGCAGCCATCGTTGTAATTGTCTGCTTCAACCAATGACAGTATAAATCTGCGCTATCGTCATTGTATAAAGCCCGCCTGAACGGTTGTGATTGGTGCCTCAAATTGGAAAAATTGGAAATGGGCTTGAATGGGCTCTTGGCCAATTTGCCGGAAGTCCGTCAGGGTTCACGTCACTAGCCTGTGTTGTTGCTTGCTTTTGGCCACTGGCAAATTGCCAAGCTCTTAAAAGTTTATCTATATTAAATCATATACGCTAAACTCTCTTTTTAAGAGTCTACCAAAGTACTAGTTAATTGTTCTATCAAAGATTTCACCTCGGGACGCTATTTTTTGGACACAGAGTTTCTGCCTCTGGAAACTACTTCGGAAACTTCCACCTCAAAAACGAGTGGCTACACTGGGAAGCTATTGGACAACAGAGAAGTCTCTCATCTACTACGACCAGTCGAAAGCTAAGTAGCATGTTGTACTGCAGTTGCTGTTCTCTCGTTCTTGCTAAGATAGCTAAGTTAGATGCTCGGCTTCAGACGCAGGTGCCAGAAAAGGAATATCCCAGTGTAGCTAACGATAAGAACGCGTCTGAGCCACCAGGCAGTGTTGATAGTAGTAGCTATCCTAACTCCCCTGCACTGTCCTTGCAGCCGGACAATTTTCTCATGGTTGCTGGCAAAGGGCGCCGTTGGCCTGCTCGGCTGGTGTCAGTTTCTAAACCACCGACAGACACTTTCAACCAGTTTTCCCCACTTGACTCTGACTCAGGGCCTGTGTTATCCCTCTTGGGGATTGAGCGGCACATGACAAAATGAAAAGTTTAGTAATCACTCCATTACCCGTAATATTAGACTGAAGAATCAGCCAGCGATTATACAGTGTTTACCTGGGGCCAGGGCTACCGACGTAGAGGCTAATCTGAGATTGGTGCTAGCAAAATCAAAAACAGGCAAGGCTAGAAAGTACAGAGATATTGTTATTCATGTTGGCACCAACAATGTTAGGATGAAACAGTCAGAGGTTACTACGCAGAAAATAGCTTCAGCATGTAAATTAGCTAGAAAGATGTGTCGGCATCGAGGAAATTGCCTCTGGTCCACTCCCAGTCAGGGGTAGTGACGAGATCTACAGGAGACTCTCACAACTTAATTGCTGGCTGAAGACGGTGTTCTGCCCGTCACAGGAGAGAATTTGTAGATAACTGGCCCTCTTTTTGGGACTCACCCATGAAAAAGAGTCAGACCTAACCTGCTGAAGAGTGACGGACTCCATCCTAGCGGGATTGGTGTTCTTCTTTTAGACAGGAGTCTAACTCCTATAGCATCACCATGAAATAGGGTGCAGGTTAGGCTGCAGGCTATTAGCCAGTCTGATAGCTTAGAGGAGTCCACCACTAGCATAGCCAGTAAAGTGAGCTCAGTTTTTCTCATTGAGACTGTGACTGTACCTGTAATCTCACTATAATAAAGCCCTCCACCACTTCTGTCATCACTAAAAAATATTTTAATTATAAAAAAGATACTAACCTAAAAATGTGACTACTAAATGTATGTTCCCTTACCTCAAAGGCAATTATAGTCAATGAACTAATTACAGATCATAAACTTGATTTGATTGGCCTGTGTGAAACCTGGCTTAAGCCTGATTAATTTATTGCCCTTAATGAGGCCTCTCCTCCTGGCTTCATTGGTAATCATATCCCCCGCGAATGTCGCAATGGGGGTGGTGTGGCCTTCATTTATGACACTGATCTTAAACTTACACCCAAAAAAATGACTGGGTTTTTGACTTTTGAGGTTTTAGTCATGAAATCTGTGCGGCTTAATCAATCTGTTTTTATATCAACTATCTACAGGCCACCTGGGCCATACACAGTATTTCTTAATGAATTCCCTGAATTTTTATCTGGCCTAGTAGTGATGGCAGATAATATTATAATTTGTGGTAATTTTAACATTCATATGGAGAACTTGAATGACCCTCTCCAAAAAGCTTTTATAGCAATAATTGATTCAGTGGGTTTTGTCCAACACGTCTCAGGACCTACCCACCGCCATAGTCACACATTGGACCTTGTATTGTCTCATGGCATAGATGTTGTAGATCTCAGTGTTATCCTCCCAGGAATTTCAGACCACCATTTGATTACATTTACTGTTACATCAATAACTCCAATTGTAACCCAACCGGGGACTTTTAAGAGCCGTAATATACATTCTCTAACAACCCAAAGGTTCTTGGATGCCCTTCCTGACTCCTTCTACCATACCAATGATGTCACAGTTGACACATCTGTGAATGATCTAACTGATTATTTCACCTAACCCTGTGTAACACACTGAATGCAGTTGCACCGCTAAAAACTAAACATATCCGTAACAAGAAACTTGCACCGTGGTATACAGAAAACACCAGAACCCTAAAGCAAGCCTCCAGAAGATTGGAGCGGAAATGGCGTTCTACCAAGTTGGAAGTATTTAGCTTCCACTAGCTTGGAATGACAGTACTCTGCATTACCATAATGCACTTACTTCTGCCCGATCAGCCTATTTCTCCAACCTAATTGAGGAGAACAAAAATAACTCAACATTTCTTTTTGATACAGTTGCAAAGTTAAGTAAAAAGCAGAATTCCACAAATGAAATAGGACTACATTTTGACAGTAATGAATTCATGAGCTTTTTTGAAGAAAAGATCATTACCATTAAAAAACAAATCACAGAATCCTCCTTTAAGAAGCATATATCCCCTAAACTCACATGTCCTGAGATTGTACAGAACAGTCAGGATGTTGGCTTAGGAAGGACACTGGAATTTTTTAATCCTGTATCCCTTGAGTCTTTCACTAAAATAGTAAATGCTTCAAAGCCTTCCAGCTGTCAACTGGATCCTATTCCAACTAAATTTCTAAAAGAGTTACTCCCTGTGCTTGGCTCGCAAATGCTAAAAACAATAAATTGCTCTCTAGTATCTGGGTGTGTACCAAACTCCCTAAAATTGGCTGTAGCGAAGCCACTCTTAAAAAAGTCTAACCTTGACCCAGAAAGACTAAACAACTATCGGCCTATTTCAAATCTAACATTTCTCTCAAGAATATTAGAAAAAGTGGTCGCCCGGCAACTCAGTGCATTCCTAAAGACTAATAATACTTACGAAAAGCTCAAGTCTGGGTTTAGACCCCATCATAGTACTGAGACTGCACTTGTAAAGGTGATAAAAGACCTTCAAGTTTCATCTGGCTAGAGCTGTGCCTCTGTTGTTGTGCTTCTGGACCTGAGTGCTGCCTTCGATACCATTGACCACAACATTCTTCTAGACAGATTGGAAACCTATATGGTTCCGATCATGGTTCCGAGCATGGTTCCGATCCTATCTATTAGAAAGGTATCAGTTTGTATCTGTGGATGGTCTGTCCTCCAAACAATCAAAGGTATGCTTTGGTGTTCCACAAGGTTCTGTTTTGGGACCGCTACTGTTCTCGCTATACATGTTGCCTCTTGGTGATGTAATCCGGAAACACAATGTCAACTTTCACAACTATGCTGATGACACACAGCTGTACATTTCAGTGAAAAAGGGAGAATCCCCAAAACTGCACACCCTGGAAGCTTGTCTTTAGGATATAAAGAGTTGGATGACAGAAAATTACTTACTTATAAACTCTGAAAAAACAAATGCTTATTTTAGGTCCCAAGAAACAAAGAGACCTGCTGTCAAATCTGGCAATAAACATAGACGGTTGTACAGTCATATCAGAAAAAACTGTAAAAGACCTTGGTGTTACTCTGGACCCAGATCTCTCTCTTGACGAACATGTAAAGAATATGTCAAGAGCAGCTTTTTTCCATCTCAGGAACATTGCAAAAATTTGAAATTGTCTGTCAAAGAATGATGCAGAAAAGTTAATCCATGCATTTGTTACCTCAAGATTGGATTATTGTAATGCTCTCTTTTCTGGCTACCCTGACAAAACCCTAAAAAAACTTCAGTTAGTGCTTAACACAGCTGCCAGAATTCTGACTAGAACTGCAAAATCGGATCACATTACCCCAATTCTAGTCTCTCTACACTGGCTGCCCATTAAGGCTAGGGCTGATTTCTACTTACTAATAAGTAGCTGATTTCTACTTACTATTAACATACAAAGCACTACATGGACTTTCCCCTACTTATCTGTCTGATTTGGTGCAACCATACATACCCACACATACATTACGTTCACAAGATGCCGACCTCCTCACTGTTCCTAGAATTTGTAAACAAACAGCTGGTGGAAGGGCTTTCTCATATAGAGCATTCTGTGGAATGATCTGCCAACCCATGTGAGAGCTGCAGACTCAGACTCAACATTTAAGTCTATGCTGAAGACTCATCTCTTCAGTAAGTTCTATGGTATAGTGTAGTCTGGCCCAGGGGGCTAAAAGTGAACTGCGGCACTGTTAATGAACCGACCATGCTGGCTTGGCTGGTAGGCTCCCCTCTCTCTACTGGGATATCCTCACTCCAATGCTAACCATTCGGTGGTTACGGTCTACTGGTGACCCTTTGGAGGTGTGGTCTTGGCAATGTGGGTGGGTTGGAAGCATGCCTGCTTGCTCCTGCCTGAGGCTTCCTTGTGCAGGACCACGTCTCTTGTCCCCCTCGTCTCAGCCCCAGATGTTATGCTGCAGTAGTTTATGTGCTGGGGACTAAGGTTTTTCTGCCCCCAGAGGCAGATTATACATTCATTTTGGGGTCAGAGCTGTGTCAAGGTACTAGACCCAAGGTATGCCCACTCTAATGTTCCTGATGTCATGTTCATCCTAGGAGGACCCTAGGAACATGCGACAGGACCATGTGGCCTGATGACTCCTTCCTGTCCTTGTCCTGTGCCCAACCCGCTGCTGCGCTAGATCCCATGTCACGGCGGTTGATGATCACATTTCCACCTGATGACGCCAGCTTTCATCTCCAGGCGGCTTCGCGTTCTTCCTTCACAAGACCACCGAACTGTGTTGATGCTACATAAAGACTATGGTCATAGTCCACCGATCACATCTTCATTGCTGGACAACAATTGAACTCTGATAAACAAAGTGACCTTATTACAATGGGCTGTGTACCTTCAGATCCCCCACCCGGTAAAGCCAGAAGAGGAAATGCTACATTAAAATGTTTAGAATCCATCACTTAATTCATTCATTATTATAGTATAATTATTATAGGAATTATGCATGACATATTTTTAAATTTGTATTTTTGCCATCTATATTGGAAGCTACAGCCTCTGACCCCTAACAGTATCTAGCCCCCTACCTCCCTCCTCACATTTCACATCGCCTCTGTTTAAACGTGAACTTGAAATTTAGTAGGGCTCTTGTTTTGTATATGTTTGCAATGTTTTTACAGACATATAGTTCTGCATGTAATCCTCATACATGCCATTTATGATGGAAATAAGGATATTTAGTATGACATGTTCATGTTGCACTAGCATTTGAGTTTGATTTGGGTGGGGTTGGGGGCACTTCAAATGTGGTCACCCAGGGGCACTACACCGTGTTAATCCAGGGCCACTACACTGTGTTAATCCAGGGGCACTACACTGTGTTAATCCGGGCCTATATGGATGGTATTGGCCAGTTGATAAGCGGTGCCTTGTTTCCTCCAGACATGATGCTGATTGGTGGAGTGCTGCAGAGACAGTTTTTCTACTGGAAGGTTCTCCTCTCTCCACAGAGAAACTCTAGAGCTTGGTCATCTCCCTGACTAAGGCCCTTCTCCATGCCCGGATTACCCAATGGGCATTATGGGCACGGGCCCAGGGGCCCATGCGCACTTGGGGCCCAAGCAAAGGAAAAAAAAAATTTACATTTTAGATAATGACACCATGTATAACCAGAGAACGGCATGCTGATATTTGTATTCATTTAAATAGAATTATATAATTGGTCAAGCGCAGGTGTGGAAAACACTGACGTAACAACCGGCCCCTGCGCAGCCTTCAAATAACCCCGCGCTGAATCAAGCGGTCAAGCGGACTGTAGGATCTGTCGATGAAAGTCAAGAAAATTAGTGAGAGAAGCGGTTGTACTAAACGCAAATAAAAAAGAGAAAAGGAGAGGGAGGTGTCTTTATTAAGACAGGTTCCATCTATCAAAACATTCTTCAGAAGTAGCCAGGCCCAGTAGGAAAATCGGGGTGAGGAATGTGTGGTAGATCATGACGAGCAAGCTAACCAGGGACCCGAGGAGGCTAGTGTTAGCAGTGCAGCACAACCTGCTAGCTGTACAGGTAGCAGCAGCAGCGAGCAGTGGTTTAATCAGGTGTCTGACCCGACATTGTGGGGGGCAATCGACGAGGATGCACGTGTTGTTCTTATCGGTTGTGGACCTGCTGCCTTTCATAAAAGAAAGAGCAAATATCTAGCCTCAACTCGTGATGGGGGTTTGTGTGGTATGCTGTGCTCCCTTACTAATGATCAGCTGTGCTGTCAACTGCCAAATAGGGAAAAAGATTCCAGAAACTTGATCGCCTATTCACCATCTACAGGTAATATTTTTAGCTTTGCCTGTATGCTTTTTTTCTACCAAGAAAAATATATTTGTGTTTTTCTGACTGGAAACACCCCGAACGTGTGCGTGAGCATGAGAAAAGAAGAGAGCATTGTAATTGTATCACATCATCTGTCACTTTGGGAGCGGGTCTGTGAACGCTAAACTAGTGCAGCAGCTAGATGGAGAGAAACAGTATTGGCAGGAAGTACTCAAGCGGGATGTGGCTGTCATAAAGTTTTTGGGTTAAATGAAATATAGTATTATCAAAAAACAAAAAACAAGCTGCTTTCTTTTACATTTGATATTTACATTTAGGGCATTTGGCAGACACTTTTATCCAATGCGACTTACATGTAGTACATTTGTCAATATTTGGACAGGTCATACACCAGCAATTGTAATTTGTAAGCAACCAATATTATACCAGAACACTTACAGCATCTTGTAATGTGTCTTACTACCATTCAATCATCAAACAAAGTGCCTAGTGGCCTTGAATAATAAAGTGTTAAATACATAAATGCAGAGTCTTTTAGTATAAAGTAGAACGATTAGAAAAAAGAGTTAAAAAAACATTTGGGGAAGAAACTTGAGTTAAGATTTTTCCAGTTTTTTTACAAGTTGACCTATACTGTTTGCATCCTTTTCCTCACAGAAAGAAGAGAGGGGGAGAGAGAGAGAGCGGCAACCCCTGGAGAGTCTAGGAGGACAGGACAGGACAGGAGAGAGACAGACAGGAAGGAAAGATTAACGGGTCTGTGTATGTGTTTGTGTGTGAATTATGGAAGAATTTGATTCATATAACTGGATTGGTAAAGGTGAGGCACTATGTGCTTGCATATGTGACGCAAATGAGGAAGTGCCTTAAACCTGCATTCTGTCTGAATTCCAGCTGGGGGTGATACATCTGGTTGCAAAAGAGCTTGGTTTCTGTAATAGTCTATGAGAATGAGAGACATAATATACTTGATTTATTAACTCAGTAAACATTTTCATAATGAGTATATGGTCTCAATCGCTAGATTTAAGCCTTCTGCAGTGTATCATGATGTTCATTCTTTTAAAATATAGTCTCAGTGATTTTAAAATTGGCGATAAAGCAAAGGGGCGTTTAGGGCGTGGTTATGGCGTTTGGTTATACAACAAGACACTCATAGCAGTTGGCATTTCACTTTTTTCTGGTAAGTAACATTACATTTTGTTTCACATTATGTTTTAACACTGTTTTTTGTTAGCATCACAATTAATATCTGTTAGGTAGCTAGATTACTCCTCCCTGTAGTCTAAAATCGTCACATTCGCAACCAAGATGTCTGCGCCCGTAACGACAATTTCGATGACCCAAATCAGATCTTAACAAACCAATGGGTGACGTCACACATGGCTCCATCCAGGAACTATACAATCTATGGGTGTTACCAGCAAATAGTAACAAAAAATTCAAAAACTTGATTGTGTGGTTGGGGTGGGGGGCCCTACAAGACATTGTGCCTGAATTCTTAATTCGGGCCTGCCCTTCTCTTCCGATCACTCTGTTTTGCCAGCTCTAGGAAGAGTCCTGGTGGTACCAAACTTCTTCCATATTTAGATGGAGGCCACTGTGCCAATTGGGACCTTCAATGCTGCAGATATTTTTCTGTACCCTTCCCCAGATCTGTGGCTTAATTCAATCCTGTCTCGGAGTTCCTTGGTTTGTGCTCTGACATGCACTGTTAATTGTGGGACCTTACATTAAGAGGCGTGTGACTTTCCAAATCACGTCCAATCAACAGAATTTACCACAGGTGGAGTCCAATCAGATTGTGGAAACATCTCAAGGATGAACAGTGGAAACAGGATGCACCTGAGCTCAATTTTGAGTGTCATGGCAAAGGCTGTGAATGCTTAAAGTATAATTTTTTTTTCTTTTTCTTGTCATTATTTATTATATTTTTGCATCTGATTCATTTTGTTATGTGTTTGCTGGGCTATCTGTGTGGGGATTGGAACTTGGTGGGGGGGCTCGGGGTGGGAGGTCCAGTTGCACTGGCGGAAGGATTAGGTGGGGTTTGTTGGGATGTCTGGGAGGGGGGTGGAAATGTAAAAAGTACATATCTATTTTCTGAACTTGTTTTCTGCTGAAATTATTATAAATAAAAATATTAAAGAAAGATTTCAAACACACACTTCTTTCACATTGTCATCATGGGGTATTGTTTGTAGAATTTTGAGGGAAATAATGAATTTAATCCATTTCAGAATAAGGGTGTATTATAAACTGTGGAAAACGTGAAGTGTTGTGAGTACTTTCTGGATGCACTGTACATTTATGACACAGTTAAACATGTCCTCTCTCCCAACAGAATGCTATATACAGCCCCCTAAAAAGGGAAATAGCACCCGTTTCATAGAATGACCCTCATATACAAGTCACATTTACGCAAAATAAAACTGTCCCTAAACTCTATTCTCACCATTGCCTTTCCCACCCGTAACCTGCGCCCATCACATACATCTCCCTAGTAACCTCATCATGACTTACCCACCCGTAACCTGCGCCCATCAGGTACATCTCCTTACCCACCCATAACCTGCGCCCATCAGGTACATCTCCTTACCCACCCGTAACCTGCGCCCATCACGTACATCTCCCTAGTAACCTCATCATGACTTACCCACCCGTAACCTGCGCCCATCACGTACATCTCCCTAGTAACCCCAAAATCCATACCTCCTTGAGCCGAAACTCCTTTCAGTTCGCAGCAGCGTACGACTGGAACGAACTACAAAATACTCTGAAACTCATAAACCATCTTCCTCACCTCTTAAATCACGAGTATCAGAGCTGGTGTCTGATCATTGCACATGCGGACCCTCCCCTCTCACACGCCCACTACCTCTGCCCTTTGATCTAGTGCCTAAGTTTTGCACCATGGTGCCTTTGCACACACCTAACTGCATAGTATGTTATTCAGGGGCGTTTTTAGGCATAGGCAACCTAGGCGGAAGCCTAGGACGCCATCTGCTTGGGGGCGCCAATATGAGATTTATTTATTTGTTATGAGATACATGACATTTACGACTCAAGAGACGGTGTTGGCACAGGACAGGTGTGGACGCTGGGTGAGTGACGTTAGTGCCGAACGCCTGTTGACAATTCATTGTTGAACATTTCAGACTGCAAGGTGGCTACTATGAAATGATCAAAGCCATCGGGTGCACAGTTTAGAAAGAAGAGGAAAGATGAAGAAAAAATGAAACAGAAGTATAGTGGTATGTTATTTATTGACATTTTTCAAAGCATTTGTCTGCAATATATCGCAATACTTAGGCTACAATATTTTCTTAAATGAAAATCCCTTCTCAAACCCCAAATTCGATTTTAAGCAAAGCACAGTCCAAAGACCACCATGAATTGTTATAAATATGGGCATATTTGTCTAGAACACTTTCAGCCGTCTACATCGTAATGACGAGGTACTTTTTAACTAGGAAAAAAAGATTACCTTGAACTTTATTTAGTCCCTAGTCCCAGCGGTCGAAACAGAACAAGTAGCCTACTGTACACCACAAAGTCCCTAGTTCCTGGGTAAAGTTCCTGGGGTGCAACAAGGCAAATGTGTTGTTGACAATTACTGAAAGCACAACACTTCTGTCGGCATTATATACTTCAAGGCAGTTTGCGTTTTCATCACTGTCTCCTGTTCTTTAGACAGATATTTAAAGGAGTGTTCCACAGTAAATCAGTTTCATAGTATACTATTTACAAACGTTACCATAGATGATTTATGTCATATACACATCTGTTCTTTTTCAATATATCAGAGAAAAGCCGATAGTATATTTCAGTTCCTTTCGCATCCACTGGGGG
>JACXGM010033945.1:0-12126 GCA_016801145.1 Umbra pygmaea
TAGTAGAAGTTGGTTGAGAAAGGATGCATACAGAGAAACACAATGAATAGTGTACTTAATGATACTTGGTATAAAAGCAAAGAAAGTTGAAACCATAACTCTGGGTTAACTGACTCTGAGCTGTCAAACTCAAAGGTTTCAGAACAGGTGGTAACAAACAGTTCAGTAAATTCTGAGTTTAAGCAACCCTGAGTTAAAGTGATGGTTCGGAGTAATATAAACCTATGGTCCTTTGCACCTTCACCTCAAGCCAAACAACCACTCATAAGCTTTTTTCCATTGTTATAACATTGGTCGAGTTAGCGCTATCAGCCGAATGGCTTAGTGCAGGTGCTAATTGAACCAAGGGTGTATATCGTGAATAGCATCACTAATAATGCCTGGAATGGTACCAAACTTCTACAGTAATACAAATAGGTTATGTACTTGCCATGAGGCAAGTGTTATTTAAATATACTTCTGGTGTACTTACAAACTTTTCAATGCCTCGTTTTAGTCTATCAGTTACTGAAGTGGATACAGCCTCAAAGTCAGCTGGGCCAGATCACGGAGAGCAAGACAGATACAGGCCAAGGTTTGTGTAGCAGTGTTTCTGATGTGTTCATTTAACCATGGCACTGCACCACTAAAAAAATACTGATGCCATGCCAGGACAAATATATATAAAGGTGGGGGGGTTGTTCAGGATCACAGGTCTTTCATTTAGGGCACCAAGAAACCTTGCATTGGCCCTACACACACTTGCTGCATATTTGTCATCTGCACATCCAGGATGCAAATCGCCCATTCCACCACATCCTAAAGCGTCTCGATTGGATTGAGATCTGAAGATCCATTTGAGTACAGTGAACTCATTGTTACATTCAATAAACCAGGTTAAGATTATGTAAGCTTTGTGAGTTATGTGTGTTATCCTGCTGGAAGTAGCCATTAGGAGATGGGTACATTGTGGTCATAAAGGGATGGACATGGTCAGCAACAATACTCAGGTGGCATTTAAACTATGCTCAATTGATACTTGGGGACACAGTGTGCCAAGATGGATCCATGCTTTCATGTTGTTCATGACAAATTGACCCTACCATCTGAATGTGAGAAATCGAGACTCATCAGACCAGGCAAAGTAATTCCAAATTTTATTGTCCATTTTTGGTGGGCCCGTGCAAATATCCCATGCACATCTGGGATATGATTTTTTGTGAGCAGTAACAAAAGCTTCTGCAGGTTCAGAAACATATAGACAGAGAATGCACATATGAACGCGTATGAATGTTCTCACAATGTTGTAAGCTCTCTCAGGGCCCTATTTTAACGATCTGAAATGCAAGTATCAAACGCGAAACCCAAGTTACATTGTGGGAGGGTCCCGGGTGCTGTTGCTATTTTACCAGCGGGATAAATGATTCTTGTGCCCGACGCAAATGTAAAATGGGTAGGTCTAAACTAGCTTCATTAGTAGGGTAGGTGTGGTTTGGGCGTAACGTGCAATAAACCAATCAGAGCGTCATCTCACATTCCCTTTAAGAGCAGGCGCGCTTGTTCCATGGCGGATTGCTATTATAACGGCGATTTGCTATTGATATGTCTTTTTACAAAATGTAAATATAGAAATGTCACAAGACATAGCCTACTTTCCGATGTTTTCGACTCACTCTCACTGAATCACAAAGTTATGAATGCATGGTAATATTTTTGCAATGTAGTCTAACATTAGACCGAGATTACTCTTCTGTCAAATAAGCTTTCCTCTCCCATTCTACAATCATGGGGATTGAAGTAAAGTGCCAACGGCACATGCATTTCAGCATCATGTCTCCTGAAGTCCTCTAATATTTCCTAATTAATGTCATCAACACATCTATGATTCATGGAAATGTTGCGTAAAACACAACAAGTCACAAAGAATGCTGCGACTTGAGTAGTGTAGTACCTGTTCTATCCAAACACCTGACGTGTGCCAAATGTTCGTTCAATTAGGCTAAACTGCGTGTTTGTGTGTGTTTTTGACTAAACAGCATTTTACGCACTTGCTGGCATCATAAATTGTGTCATCATTAACCATGTCTTTAACGGATAGCCATTGTCCCCTTCACAGCCACCCATCCAAGGGGGATTCGCCGCAAAGATGGCTTGAGCCAGAATAATTCATGGGCGATTTTACTATTAGCAACGCAAATCACTTGTATGTTGATTGCATGGGTTCCCTTGCGGTTGATTTACAGTGCGAATAATTCATTCTGAATAATTTGGGTATAATGTGTACACTAGATACGTATGTTTATTTTTTCACATCTTCGGACACCACAATGATTTCCCTAGCATGGTAATATTTTTCCTTCTAATTATGTATGTATTGCAATAATGGGAACTTCTGCATTTGTGTAGATGAGAGGAGTAAAGTGTATGCGCGTTGTGAACACACTACATAAAGGCCAAGCATGCGCCCCTAAAATAGCATCTGAATTATACGCCACTGACTTTAAACCAGGTTTTTCCTGGTCAGTTGCGTAATTGTTTTCGGGAACTGCAGGATAGCACCAGGGAACGTTTGCGCCGGAACACGCCTCTTCTTTTCACTGAACCGCACAACGAACGCAAGTTCATTCCCTAATTTACTGACGTGCGTCTGTGGAGGGAAAAGTCCCATATGCGTCGGGTGCAAGATAGGAATGATACATGCGTTTGTGTAAGAAGTCAATTACGCCGGGTGTAAGATAGGGCCCTCAATGTGTTTGGTGCAGTTACTAACATAATATTTAACTTTTCTTAACTAGATTTTCAACTACTATGACCAGCTGAAGGCAATTAGCATGTCTTACTGCAGTTGTTACAGTCACCTTTTTGCTTACGTTAGTTATGTAAGAAGCTCGGCATCAGATTCAGTTGTCAGGCAAGGCTCATTCCAATGTAGAAAAGGATAAAAACGCATCTGACCAGTTAGTTTTGATAGTAGTAGGTATTTTAACTCCCCCACACTGTTCTCGCAACCTGACAACTTTCTCATTGTTATTGGACAAGGACGCTGTCAGCCAGCTGAAACGGTGTTGCAATCCAAGCCGACAGAAACCTTCAACTGGTATTTCCCACTGGAGTGACTCAGGGCCTAGGTTGTCTCTTTTGGGGGGGTTGAGAGGCAGACGTGTCTAAGCAGCCATTCTACTCTTAAAAATATGAACGATAATCTATGCCACTAAGAATTAAGACAGAAATGATGGAAAAAGTGGGTTGAAAAAGGTATTTCCATGATGTACTTAATATAGTGTCCACAGAAAAACAACTGGTGGATAACTCACACACACACAGCAACTAAAAACATCAACTGCTTTATAACAAGAGTGATAAATAAATTGATCTTGATCATGCCAGAGAAATAATAGAGAGACACAGCACTGTCACTAAGGTTATTTATAGGCTAATTTGAATTTGACAAATACGTCGGTTGTTGCGAGACAAAAACATGTAATCACAAGATAAAGGTACAAACAGGAACGTAAGCTAGCTATGACAAGGTTTCCATACATGTTTGACAATACTGCACAAGCAATATTCCCACCACACAACTCGTCTTTTGTCATATAGCCTAACTTTACATTTTCAAAGCAGGGTTCCATTATGTCACTGACAGATATTACAAAATTCACAGCATCAAACATTGACACATAAAGTATAAGCAATACTTGTTACTCAGCTTAAAATCATTATGGCTTTCAAGGAGCAAGTCAGTTTTCAAATCAGTTTTCCCAAACAACAATAGCTGTAGCTGTAGCTGTAGCCAGGGTAACTATCAGAGTAACTGCTAAAGCATTTTCCATTTTTATATTTTCCATAGAAAGTACAAGGGGTCTAGCATTTGTCAACTAGTCATAGCCAGTACTGTCTCCAAAAGCCTGTTCATAGTACTTAAACTTTTATAACAAGATTTGCTGGCCAAATGTATTCAGACAGGAAAAACTGAAACCACATAAAACTACAATAAACTTTGTAAACTAAATTGATAATGAATGTAATGTGATGCACTTACTTGTCTCAGATGCATCCGTTGTAATCAACAATGGACAAAACATGTATCTCCCCCTTCACTATTGGAAAACCTTGTAACTTCATTTTAACCTGATTTTGGTAAAATGTTAATAATGTAATGACAAAAGCAAATGTCTGATAAAGGCACAATACCAACTTGGACAATGTAGTATTCAATTACTCTAAAAACGCAGGACAATTGCGGTTTACGTAATTCCTTCCATGGTGCGAACAGGTACCTTTATTAACCTGAGAAGAAGTAATCGATCGGAAAACATATTTTTAAAATTAGTCTAGTGATCTAAGATTCAGTAACGCTATACTTTACTTCTTGATTCAAATGTGTTCAGAAACAGTTTTTATAGCTCTTACAGTGAGATTTACCACTTGGCTTTTCATCTCCACCTCTAGGTATCACGTCATTTCCAGGAGGAATACACCTTGTTCCTATGACCAAATCCTAGTATAGACTGAAGTTACATTTGAAGCTTTTAAAGACTGTTATTTCTAAAGAAACACAACAATGTATAAATGGCTCCATTACCTTGTATCTCACGTTATGGCCCCGTAGCTGCTGTTTTTGTAAAAATAGGCTAATGATTGTGTCATAACCACACATCTTTATGTCAAACAGTAAAGGAATTATGTATAGTCCAAGATCATGCCAAATCGTCAACAATCAAATCCAGCTAACTGAGTTAGCAACGTACGAAGAACAGACCCCTGCTGTCGAATCTGGAAATTACATTGATGGTTATACAGTCATATCAGAAAAAAACTGAAAAAGACCTCATTGTTACAATGGACCCAGATCTCTTTTGACAAACATGTAAACAAATTTGTAAACAAACATCTGGAGCTCTAATATAGAGATAGTATAGATCTGCCAGCCCGTGTGAGAGATGCAAACTCATTTAAGTTCTAAGTCTATGCTGAAGACTCATCTCTTCAGTAGGTTTTATGATATAGTGAAGTCTGGCCAAGGGGGCTAAACGTGAATGGTGGCACTGTTCAGAGTGGAAATTTCACAACGGCCATCACGGCTGTAATGGGAATTACAGCTCTTTGAAAAGAGCCGGACCTCATGGCTCTGTTACCTTAAAAAAGAACGACTCATCTTTATTTTTCTGGGGGGTGGGACTTGATTCACCTGTGAAATAATCGCTAGGATAATGATACGGTTGGAGCAGATTTAAACAGACATCCCACCAATATAATTTAATTTCACATGTGTGGACTCATTTTAGCAGCACTAAATTACTTGTATTGCCAGACCTACTGTAAGGTCAATGATTTCCATTGTAAACGTTACACAATGTGACGACATATCCCATTGCTTTGTCAGCCTCTGTATCATTCATGCTTTACATCTATATTAGGAAATGTTTTATTGTCGCAGTAAAAACAAAAAAAGAACTGTTGTATTAATGTCACAGTTATCGTGTGGTGGTGTAGAGAGGGAGATCATACAGGAAGGTAGATCGTGGATATTGTTGTAGATCAAACGTTGCTTTATTTATAAATCCAGGAACTATGCACACAGTGATGCAGGGTACGCTCATAGATAGACATGTTACATATATGTACAGCAAGCCTACGTGCTCTTTCAGCGCCACAGACACTATGGCTAAACAGGGAAATATACGTATAACAATATGCATACACTTTACTATAAGGACTCACTTTTCACATTCCGTAGTAGCTCCTGGAAAATTAACAGAACCGCAACGTTTTTTGTGATAGAGCACTGAACACAACGTGACTTTCTTACAATGTCCCACATCTCTCCCTCAGTCTGTTCTGCTAATATAGCAAATAGATAACTAGCTAAGGGGTCACGGCTGATAGTATTTACTTAATCAGGATCTACAAGCACTGCAACTCTAGCCTGCCCCTAGTCTCGCGTGAACAGACTGAGAGAGAGAGATGTGAGAGTTAAAGCAATATACACATAGTAACCAGAAACTAAAACACCATGCCTAGGCACTGAACCAAACATAAATAACTAATATATACATACATATTTACAGAGTCCAAGCTCAGTTCATGATAACGCCAGCCCACCCTGGGCTAGACGTTACAATTAAACAGATTTTAGACAAATCAGATAGCTAAACAATTACCGAACATTTCATACGAGGACTTAAGAATAGTACAACAAGGTTTAATTAAATGTTGCACTTTGCTTTGTTGTTTCTTTTATTGGTAAAGTGCATCCAAACGCTGCTGCATTTTTGAGTTCGGCTCATTTTATTTTTTTAAGTCGACGTAACACGTCTTTATATTGCAGTCGTGCTGTTCTCATTGATTGACTTGTTTTATTTTTCCCATTGACTGGCTTGTTCAGAATATTCAGTACTCATGTGATGTCACAAAGGGGAGTGGATCATGCAGGCAGTGAAATTATGGGCAGAACGATAGAAAAGAACGGCTCAAGTCTCAACAAGTACGACTCAGTTCCATGTGTTCGTAACAATGAGCCATCCAAAAGAAAAAAAAAAAAGTATGGCCATCGTGAAATTTTTACCTGGCAATGTTTGACCAGCTTGATCTCTCAGAATTCTGTTAAATGTCCACGGACCCTTAACTTCAAAATCTGTGGCAGTTTCACGGAATGGCAGAAAATTCTGTGAGAAGAACACGGACCAAAATCTGTGGCAGTTTAACGGGAGGTTAAACCAAACGCTTACCCTAACCTTAACCACTCAGAAACCTTGCTGTTAACTCCATGTAACTTGTATTACATTGTAAAATATATATTTTTTGGAAACATGGTAACATTGAGGAAAATAAGGATAAAAAGCACATTTGCAACACATCTGCATCGCACTGGAATAGAAAACAAAATACATGTAAAGTGTTAACCTAGATATCAACTCGCAGGGCCCTATTTTAACGATCAAAGCACTTTGTGACAACTGCTGTTGTAAAAAGGGCTTCATAAATAAATTTGATTGATTGATTGATTGACAGCGTGAAGCGCATAGTCAAAGTGTTGCTAGTTCGACAGCGTGATCTAAAAGGATTGTACTAAGTTTCTTCATTAATTCATATGTGTTTTGGGCGTAACATGCAATAAACCAATCAGAGATTCTTCTCCCATTCCTTTTAAGAGCCAGGGGCATTTGTACCTTTCACGCATTGCTATTATGATGGTGGATTTGCACCGTAATATTTGTATTTGTAATCTCTTGCATGTTTGTGTGCTGCTGCGCTTCCCGGTGTGTGTGCAACAAGTATAGTGTGCACATGCTGTGCCTATGCCATAGGTGGATTTGACTAATTTGCTGTTATAATAACAATGACATGCTGCACTATTGACTTTAGACCAAGTTTTTGTTGGTCAATGATGCAATCACTTTCCGATGCCTCAAGATAGCAATACACCCAGAATTATCCTGAACATACCTCCCTGTTAGACCAGCACTCCCATGCGTAAAAATGGGCCCAGGTGCATTTGCTATTTAAACATCACAGGCGCCGGACGAGAAATTGACAAATGCGTCGGTCTTAAACTTGCAAAGACACTTGCGTTTGGGCTTTGTGCTGTGTTGTGTCGGGCGCAATGTCTAGGATGTGAGTCGTATGTTTATATTTCCATCCACCATCCCCACCCTGCCAACCTGAGAAATGTACGCTATTTACACTCCGCTACGTTATCATGTGATTCCTTAAAACTGCCACAGATTGCAAAGTTAATGGTCTGTGTTTATTTCAAGGAAGTCTACATTGTGTGGACTATACACAACCCTCCTTTCAGGGTGGTTGCAGCCTGTTGGAGTCCTTTTGATGGTATGGTCTTGGCAATGTGAGTGGGTCTGAAAAGGCCTGTTTTGTCTAGCCCAAGTATTTCTTTGTGCAAGACCATTGGCCCTATTTTAACGGTCTAAGCGCATGGCGCAAGTGCACTTTGGGGAGGTGTCCATATCCACTTTAGCTAGTTTGACAGCAGATAAAAGGGTTGCACTAAGCGTCCTCATTAATTCATGAGTGTGTTTTGGGAGTAACATGCAATAAACCAATCAGAGATTCATCTCCCATTTCCTTTAAGAGCCAGGCGCGTTTGTACCTTTCGCGCATTGCTATTATGACGGCGGATTTGCATGGTAATATTAATCTTTTGCATGTTCGTGTGCTGCTGCGCTTCCCTGTGTTTGTGCAACAAGCAGTGTGCACACGCTGTGCTAATGCCATAGGTGCATTTGATTAATTTGCTGTTAAAATAACGATGACATGCTACGCCATTGACTTTAGACCAGATTTTTGTTGGTCAATGGCGCGATCACTTTCCGATGCCTCAAGATAGCAATACACCCAGAATTATCCTGAACACACCTCCCTGTTAGACCAGCACTCCCTTGGGCGCAAATATGGGCGCAGGTGCATTTGCTATTTAAACAACACGGGCGCCTGACGGGAAATTGACAACTGCGTTGGTCTTAAACTAGCAAAGACACTTGCATTCAGACTTTGCGCTGCGTTGTGCCGGGTGCAAGATAGGGCCCCATGTCTCCAGACCCCCTTGAAACATGCCTCAGGACCACTTGGGCTGATGATTTCTTCCTGTCTCTGTCCTATGCACACCTTGCTGTGCACACCTTGTTATGCTTGTGCCCATGTTACTGCTGTTGCATTTTCTGCCTGGCTACGTTTTACCTTTCCACAGTGTATACTTTTGTCCCTGCTCACGACCACCAAATTGTGTTTATGCTACACAAAGTCTTTGGTCACAGCCCACTTTTTCCTATCTCTGTTTATGGACTAATTGAACACTGATAAACAATGTGACCTTAATACAATGGGCTTTGTACCTTCAGATCCACCACTCGGTACAGCCAGACGAGGACTGGCCACCCCCTTGAGTCCCCTCTAGGTTTACTCCTAGGTTCCATCTACTAGGAAGTATTTCCTAGACACTGTGCATCACTTGTCGCTTGCTCTTTGGAGTTTTAGGCTGGGTATCTGTCAAAGCACTTTGTGACAACTGCTGTTGTAAAAAGGGCTTTATAAAACACATTGGATTGATTGATTGATTGATTGATTAAAATATGTAGTCATTGAAAGTGTTGAAAATTACACAGGGTGAGTTTGGAGGATTCTGTAAATGTTTTGTAATTGTGTTAACAGTTAATGCTGAAGGAAGAGACTTTGAGCCTGTTTAGAGCAGTAACAAGACATTACTGGAAATTGTTTACTGTGAATGCCCTGACCACTAAATGCTTGGTTGTTTTCAAGACATCCAAAAGTGGTTAGTATCAAGGATTGTTTAATGTTTTTAATTACACTTTTGTAGCCTGGGTTCCTGACTATTTTTCTTGTACTGTCATTTGAGAAATAAATGCACACATACAGTATATTGCATGTTTACATCAGTCTATTTTTCCTTCCTAACAGCTTCTACGGAGCAGTCTACTGACTTGGTACCCACTGAAAAACTATGACAGAGCTGACACCAATCACAGCAAAGGTCCTTCAGAGCAAGCACCAGGGGAAATGAAGCAGTACTGACTAATGGCTGTAGATTTTTAGGGTTTTAAAATAGAGACCATAATGCATGTTTGTACAATCTATTGTGTGTTTGTTTTGGTTGACATGAGAACAATTGTCTTCTTCCCTTAGGAATGATTTGGTCTACAGCCATCCTACTTTAGCCTTAATTATGTTGGAGAGACCTGTGTAGAAAAGTTAAAAATATAAAACACACTCTTTCCACTCTGCAATCAGGTTTCAGCACAAGTTTGAGCACACACTGAAGGTCTTAGACAATACCATATCTGCCATCAATAAAAAAACACTACTGTGCAGCCATTTTTATTGATTTAGCTAAATTGTTTGACTCTGTTCATCACCAAATTCTCATTGGCAGACTGGATAGCCTTGGCTTCTCAGAAAACTACCTTGCCTGGTTCTTAAATGATTTCTCAGATCAGTTTCAGTGTGTCAAATATGAGGCTCTGCTGTCTGGACGTTTGGCAGTCTCTATGGGAGTGCCAAAGGGTTCGATTCTCGTGCCGACCCTTTTCTCCATTATGTATTAATGATATCCCTCTTGCTGCTGGGTCACCTACGCAGATGACACCATTCTGTATATACCTTGCCCTTTATTAAACACTGTGTTTACTAACTTCCAAAAGACCTTCAATGCTAACTAGGGCTGCAACTAACGATTATTTGGATAATCGATTAATATGTCCATTATTTCTTCGATTAATCGGATAAACAGACCAACAAATAGTTCCATAACTCTATTTAAAAAAATAAATGTTATTTTATAACATAGATTTTGGTCTGTTATATGTTAAAATTGTCAATTTGGAATAACATTTACTTTTTAAAATTGACAAATTGACAATTTTAACACATAACAGACCAAAATCTATTCTATAAAACATGTGCAAAAGATTCTCATTACTTTAGTAAAGTGCAAAATATCATATATTTCACCTTGCTTAGACGGACCGGAGATATTAAAATAATTATCTACAAAACAATTATAGAAACATCTTTTATAGAACATAGTTCTAACTAACTTTATAATAAGGCCTGTTGAATAGTAATTTCGTTGCTTTATGTATTTTACCTGTTTAAGTTTATTTTGACATGTACTGTTTTTAGAATGACTTTTATTTTGAAACAGACTTGAGTTTCTACTGGGCGCAACGGTATTTGAAAAAACGATAAAAGTAAATCACATAGTGAAACGTTTAACAAATTAGCATCCCCGTAGCGTACATGGTAGAACACTTGTCGTACAATTTTGAAGTGGATTTGATTCAATATTAGACATTTTAAGCTGGATTTTTTGTTAAACTTAAAGTGAAGTTCTGCCATAATATTGAAGATTTCGGTCAGACAGTTTAAAATGAGTTTTCTTTCTTTTAGTGACGTAGCTCAACCACACAGCGTGCAACAACGTAGACCCAACGAATCGATAATGACATTTGTCGCCAACAATTTTAATAATCGATTTTTATCGATTTCATCGATTCGTTGTTGCAGCCCTAATGATAACCAACATTCCTTCAGAGGCCTCAAACTAATCCTACATTGTGGTAAAACTAAACGGATGTCTTTCACCTAAACGCCCAACTAGCATCACCACCTTGAATGGTTCTGAACTAGAATATATCACACCTGCAAATACCTAGGTATCTAATTTTCAACCCACAGCCCATACGACACCCATATCTATGCATTCCAATGTAAGCTGGTGACTTGATTGAATTGAAGAGGATAGGAGACTTACAGTTTTGTCTTATACAATGCAGATAGCCAAGGACTTAGGAATTATGTTAAACTGAAACATTTATTCAAAGTATTTATTTGTAAAATCCACTATGGAATGGGTTGTTTGTAATGGGTTTAACGCCCAGATCACACTGAATTCGTCATTGCATATGTGTAATAACGGAAGTTTAGTCATTTCCAATGGAATCCGCCAGTGATGCAAAGACGCATATCACTATGTGGATGCAGTGCAATCAGGGTGTGGCATGCATTGGATTTTTCCTACTCGTGCGCTAAAACCTATGCATTATTCAAGCCGGATGTTGTGAATTTAGAAGGTAATTTCGGATTACTGGTATAATCTCATTTAAATTAAACAACTTGATCTCACAGAATTTTGTGAAATGAACACGGATCCTTAACTTCGAAATTTGGGGCAGTCTATGGCGTTATATCAACGCCAAATGTCACGCGCGCGCAGTACATCTCGCGCAAGTAACATACTGGCCCTCATTTACGAAACGTGCGTACGACCTAAAACAGGCGTACGACGGGCGTACGGCGATTCTTACGCAAAGCAAGGGATTTATCAATTTGAACGTGATCGTAGGCTGCGATAAAATCTCACGTCTGGTCTGACTTCGTGTACGCAAATTCTATAGTGTGACTAGCGGTGTTCCTGGTATAACCACCTTGTTCAGTGAATTGTTGAACCAGCGATCATTGATGAATGTGTCTGCATAGCAACTACCCCATATTGCAAATTACATTTCAGAATTACGAATTAATTATATACAGCACATTGCTATTAACTGGTTTGTTTTTTCCCTTTCACTTCGGGGTGGCCTATAACATGAGGGCAGAAATTAGGCAAACAAC
>JACXGM010033947.1:0-12125 GCA_016801145.1 Umbra pygmaea
AACTGAAATATTTCAGGTCATTTATTGTTTTAATACTGATGATTTTGGCATACAGCTCATGAAAACCCAAAATTCCTATCTCAAAGAATTAGCATATCATGAAAAGGGTCTCTAAACGAGCTATTAACCTAATCATCTGAATCAACTAATTAACTCTAAACACCTGCAAAAGATTCCTGAGGCTTTTAAAAACTCCCAGGCTGTTTCATTACTCAAAACCGCAATCATGGGTAAGACTGCCAACCTGACTGCTGTCCAGAAGGCCATCATTGACACCCTCAAGCAAGACGGTAAGACACAGAAAGAAATTTCGGAACAAATAGGCTGTTCCCAGAGTGCTGTATCAAGGCACCTCAGTGGGAAGTCTGTGGGAAGGAAAAAGTGTGGCAAAACGCTGCACAACGACAAGAGGTGACCGGACCCTGAGGAAGATTGTGGAGAGGGACCGATTCCAGACCTTGGATGACCTGCGGAAGCAGTGGACTGAGTCTGGAGTACAAACATCCAGAGCCACCGTGCACAGGCGTGTGCAGGAAATGGTCAAGCCAGTTTTGAACCAGAAACAGCGGCAGAAGCGCCTGACCTGGCTACAGAGAAGCAGCACAACAAAACAACAACAAATGTTGCATGCATGTCATTCGGAAATCAAGGTGCCAGAGTCTGGAGGAAGACTGGGGAGAAGGAAATGCCAAAATGCCTGAAGTCCAGTGTCAAGTACCCACAGTCAGTGACGGTCTGGGGTGCCATGTCAGCTGTTGGTGTTGGTCCACTGTGTTTTATCAAGGGCAGGGTCAATGCAGCTAGCTATCAGGAGATTTTGGAGCATTTCATGCTTCCATCTGCTGAAAAGCTTCATGGAGATGAAGATTTCATTTTTCAGCATGACCTGGCACCTGCTCACTGTGCCAAAACCACTGGTAAATGGTTTACTGACCATGGTATTACTGTGCTCAATTGGCCTGCCAACTCTCCTGACCTGAACCCCCAAGAGAATCTGTGGGATATTGTGAAGAGGAAGTTGAGAGACGCAAGACCCAACACTCTGGATGAGCTTAAGGCCGCTATCGAATCATCCTGGGCCTCCATCACACCTCAGCAGTGCCACAGGCTGATTGCCTCCTTGCCACGCCGCATTGAAGCAGTCATTTCTGCAAAAGGATTCCCGACCAAGTATTGAGTGCATAACTGAACATAATTATTTGAAGGTTGACTTTTTCTTTTTTTTATTACAAACACTTTTTTGGGTCAAATGAAATACGCTAATTATTTGAGATAGGAATTTTGGGTTTTCAGGAGCTGTATGCCAAAATCATCAGTATTAAAACAATAAATGACCTGAAATATTTCAGTTGGTGTGCAATGAATCTAAAATATATGAAAGTTTAATTTTTATCATTACATTATGGAAAATAATGAACTTTATCACAATATGCTAATTTCTTGAGAAGGACCTGCATATTAATAGCAATATCTCTAATGACACTGATTGTATTTGCAGTACAAACCATAGAAGAGGAGCAGAGCCATAGAGAGAGAGAGAGTTGCGTCAACTCCGTTCACTTCATCAGTCAGTTTTTTTTATAGCAATGGCGGATCATGGAGACCCTCAACAGTTCCAAACAAACTGAGATACTACCCGTGTCGCCGTAGAGAAGCATTGTTTCATCAGCTCCTTACTCAGGTAATAACTTTTAAATCCGAATTACTTTTTAAACATGCATTACAGACACATTTTAGCTGACTTTATTGAGCGTAAGTTTATAAAATCAACTAATTTAAATGTTTGAGGAAAACTAGCTAACGTCAACAGTTAACACGTTAGCCTTTTCTGGATTTTAAAACGATTACAGTACAGTACTACTGTCGAAGTCAATTACTTTTAAACAAGATTTAATTTTTTATTACATTTGGTTTGATTTATATTTCAGGCAATGTTATTATAATTTTATTCTAGACATTGTAGAAATGGGATGTAATAGTAATGTTAACAATAACCCAAGAACACACCATATAAGATAATATCTTGTACAGAAGTTGTTAAATGCAACATATTTGATGTTCTACATGAAGGGTATTTTATAACTGCTACTCAATACAATATCCTCACATCACTACGTTGCATAATTTCTTGTTGTTGGCCTGTTGTCCAAGTACTCCTGCTCATATTGATTAACCATTTCTTCCTTCTCTCACTTTCTGCAGGGAAGCCAAACATCCTGACCCCCTTCTCTGAGCGGGCGGTGAACCCCCATGCCGCACATCCAACCATTGTACAAGAAGCTGGCGACAAGAAAGACAAGAGCATATGACCAATATGTGCTTTATTAAAATGTTTGTTTTAATTAGTCCGTTGCCTATTTGTTTACACGAATATGCCTAAAATTTAAAACAAAAAAATACATAGCTTAATGCTGCCAACTAATGCAGACACAAATCTTTATCATTATTTTGGCTGACACAATAAAAATTTAAAGTAACATATGTTCTTTAGTCCTGTTAATGGTTTCACTTAGACTGTATTAAGTTGAAAAACTGCATCTGAGTTTCAAATCGCATTAAGTTTAGTATATGAAGATTTAACACCGAGAACTGTACGATAAGTGCATTTGAGTAATACTATGTACTCTTTTGCTGTGCATTGATGCACCTGAAATTAATGCACTTGCTTTTTTATAGTCATTTATTGTATTGATGTATAAGCCTCTGTGTGCCATAGTACAATAAAGGTATACGTAATGAAGAACAGCAATTTACTGAACATAAATTGATGAAATTTCCATTGCTGTCAAGTAACTTCTTTTATAATAAATGACAGTACACTGATCATCATATTTGCTGTACACTTGATTGCCCTCAACTGCCATCAGTTATTTGTTTCAAAGCACTTGAAGATAATCTGAATGGATCAACATTTACCTTTGTGGACATGTATGTGAAAGTACAAAAAGTAAACAAGATACCAGAGATGTTTCGAGGTATGATACAGTGAATAGTGTCATGGTGGGAGAAGCCCAACAGTTTCCTCCTGTACTGCAAAGCCGAGAAACTGTACAAGAGGTTTTAGGAATCCAAATACACTTTAATGTTAAATCACCATAATGACATCAGTTAAGTCGAGTCATCTCCCCGGGGTCAACTGGACTCTATATCTAAGGGTTACACTCAGTTTTATATCACACATGATGTCACTTTATGCCAACCCTTTGGCAGGGCTTTTCCCAAAATTCCCAATATCACTTATTCTATGACGTCAGCTGGTCACTCCCTTATGTTAATAATATGGGCTGACTTTAATAGACAATAGTGGCACAGTTCCAGGACCATATAAAAATATCAGGCCCCTACCATTTAATACATTTGATGGTATTCCAAATACATTTCATTACAGCTTGATGCATTTCTGATACTATTCCATTACAAGATGTTCTTATAGTAAACTGATAATTATATTGTATACCATACTGATTGTCTGTGTGTGTGATCAAACATATTGATACATACAAATACAATGGCTATCTAATGAAAATCATTAATTCTTATAAAAATACTACCACAATAGCTAGCTAAAGCAACATCAATATGACTAATAGGCGGCAACCCGCCATTAGTCACCTTAACCTTCTAATTTCATGTAAATTTTACCATAATATGCAGCAATGTTATGTTGTAAATATTACAGAAATATAAATTATTGATTTAGAGCACTTTAAACAGCTTTAATATAGATCATACCAAAAATCGCTTTTGTTACAGCTACTCCCATAGACTTCAATGTATTAAAACATCCGCTTGGAACTGTTGAGAGACCCATGAACCACGTGACCATACCACGTGACTGTAGCATTTTTTACCCTCCATTGACGCAACTCTCTCTCTCAATGGCTCTGAAGAGGAGGAGCGTGCAAAGCGTCGCGATTCCATGGCAACCAAATTCAGATACAGAAACCAGCTTTCCCATGTTATTAACCACGTTAGCAAGCTACAGACAGTGTGTGTTAAAGGTATTTGATTGTTTTTACGTAGCTGTGTTAAATAACAATTTTGATCAACTATGGGGAGGGATTATTATGCCGAATTGGAGATCAACAGAAATGCAACAGATGCTGACATTAAAAAGTCGTAAGTTAATGTAACTTTAAAAACGAACTGTTTCACTACTGTAGCTATGGTTCTTTTTTATACATTTTGTCTCATGTATGTGCTTAACATTAGGTAGCTATCATACACACACAGCTATAGTTTGCCCCTAGATACAGACGACTTGCCCTGAAGTATCATCCTCACACCAACAACAAACCGGGGGCTTATGAAATATTCAATCAACTTGCCGAGGCCTATGACGTTCTGAGTGACCGTAAGTAAAATGACCTGAACAGATTGCACATCTATTCACATCAATTTATTGCTACTCAGAAATAGCTCACAATGATAACTTCAGGCCTAAACACTTTATTCTTCAGCTCGGAAAAAGGCAATCTATGACAAGTTTGAAGAAGAAGGATTAAAGGGAGGTGTTCCACCTGAGTGTGGGGAGAATGGTGCTTGGACATCAGGATACATATACCATGGAAATCCAAACAAGATATTCCGTCAGTTTTTTGGAGGTGACAACCCATTTGCAGGTATAAAAAGGACTTTATGCATTCTTTTAATATCATCATTTTTACCCTCCTTGTTTAACTCCATAATTCACATTTTCCATAATTTTTACACGATTCTTCACCCCTCTCCAGATTTCATTACAAAAACGGGTAATGAAGTGGACATTGGGTTTGGAGGCCTTCGAGGAAGAGGTGTGAAAACACAAGATCCGCCCATTGAACGAGACCTTCACCTACCTCTGGAAGACCTATTTTACGGATGCACCAAAAAGATTAAAATCTCTCGTAGGGTAATATGAGATCAGTGCTTGAGTGTTAATGTCCCTCTGTCAACATAACAAGCTATACAGTAGGCCTACTTATGGAACTAATCATTTCTTTTGAAGCAGTAACACCTTGTGAATGCAGCATGAGCCTTAAACATTTTAACATGACCAACAAGTAACATTAAACATAAGTAGAGTATGCATGTACTGGCACTCAAGCAATTTCCCCATAAGCTTCATTGGATTTTTTCTCTAAATCAGGTCATGAATGAAGACGGACACACATCCAGTATCAAGGAAAAAATACTGACCATTGTAATTAGACCAGGATGGAATGAGGGCACTAGAATAATATTCCCAAAGGAGGGAGATCAGGTAACAGAATATTCACCCACCCAGTACTTATGTTAGCATAGGCCTTTTTAGCAATGTTCTACAGGCATCCGTTTCCTCAGATGATCATATCTGACATTGTCTAGTCCTAAAGGGAGTCTGTTGACATAGCTTGGATATTCTGAACTGGCTGTTCCCACAGGGTCTGAACAGTATTCCTGCAGATATTGTGTTCATTGTGAAGCAGAAAAGTCATCCCCGGTTTACAAGGCAACACAATGACCTGGTCTTTATCACCCAGATCTCCTTGGAGAAGGTGAGGCAAAGACTTGTTACTTTAGCTAGGTCAAAATGAGTCACAAAAAATGTCTTAAGCATGTTTCCAACAAAAAAATGAGAAGAATCTAGATGTCAGATTTAGATTTGTTGGACTTCAAATAACTTCTTTGCTTCTCAAAAGGCTCTGACTGGATTTGCTGTTGATGTAGAGACACTAGATGGCAGGCTACTCAACATACCTGTCAATGACATTGTGCAGTGAGTAGTGACTTTACCATTTAACTACATTAAAATGTTATCATGAAAAATATTGTCACAAATGCTAGGAACTTTAAGATGTAGAAAGTTATGAACACTGCTTGAAGTTCATAAAATATTTGTGTACATCATTTGTCACTTCTACTGAACTGTTCAACCAACTGAACTTTCAATTAACGCCGCCCAGCCCCAAATACAGGAAAGTAGTGTCTGGAGAAGGCATGCCTCTGTCCCAGGATCCCACTCAGAGGGGAGACCTCATCATCCACTTTGAAACACTCTTCCCTCAGAAGCTTTCTGCTGACAAGAAACGCCTCATCAACAAAGCCCTGGGTTTATGAATAAACAATCATGACCACAGATTAACATGTGTGAGTACTCATTAACATAAGCAACATGCATGTGAAGACAATAGGCACAAGACATGTAACAATATTACATTTTATTGTCAGAAGTTAAAAAACGCAATAGGTGGACCAGCTTTCAAGTTTGAAGAATACACCTCAAAAACATGGGGTGGTTTAAAAATGTAGAACTGCAAGGGCCACAACAGTAAATCAAGCAAATGAAAGAATAAAGCATCAAACACAGCCAATTGCCAGGTCTACATAGGAGTGGGCTAGATTTGGCGAGCTGCCATCATGGCACGTTTCAGCTGTTCATATGTAACAAACATCACCACGTTCCACGAGCCAAGTCTTAGGAAAGAGGGCATGAATCTGTAGAGAAAGGCGAAATGACAATGTTTAAGTAGGGAAAGTCAATGCAATTTCAGAATGTTAGAAACTTAAGACATTACAAAGCAACCAAAAAACAGCAAACCCAGAACTCACCCTTTGTAGAAAGCAATGGGTCCCTCCTTTGTTGCCATGGTGAGAGCACAGTTGAGGGCGCTGCTGTACTGCCCAAGGGATGAGTTCATGTATCTCGTCTTCACCACATCCACAGGAGAAGCGATTACAGTGGTGCAGAATCCTGCACCGAACGCAGATGTAAAGTGGCAGGGGAGATCATCTGTAGGGTCAAAAGAAAAGGTTAAGGAGATGCATTACAATACTCAAGTGGAATTATGAGACATTTTGTTCAAAGGCAAGAGCTCACCAGTCAGGGGCGTGTTTCTAAGAAGACAATCTTTGATGAGGTCATACGTAACCAGTTCCGTACAGTTCACAATAGCATTGCGGGCAATGTTTGGACCAGTACCTGGAAGGTGGGCATTAGAGATAGCCAGAAATGTGAAACGGTCAATGGCACACAGGCCCCAGTGAAGGCTACCATTGGTGCCACAAGAAAAACCCAAATCTGACCTAATGCTTTATACCAACCATGAGTTTTAAAGGGTAATAATACCAAATATTGAAAATGTCCAGGTTCCTAGGTAGATTGAGTGGTCGTTATACTTGCAGGCATCACAGACTGCCAAGAGTTAACCATGTCAAGGGGTCCTATGGCCTTTCATCAAAAGCCCCAGATAATACTAATAAACTCTTCTACCATGAATACAAAACAAACAAACTCAATATTCCACTTTGTAATGTAATTTCTGATATATTGGGTAGATCCAAGTGTAGCGGTTATCTCCAGCAGAAGCTACTAGAAATGCTAATACATCATATATTGATTTTTATTACGAATCAAGTCTGCTACATCTAAACCGTGGACATCCCCCGGACTACGTTTTGAAGTAAATTACATGAATGGTTCCATTAGGCCATGCATTGTAACAATTTCTAAGATTGTATCCCAATTCTATAATTAACATAATTAGGAAATCAAAAACAGTGTTTGTTAGCCCAATGTGCCCACATGTAGCATTTCATAAGCATATCCTGCACACAAAAACCATTCAACAAAGTAGAAACCCCTCATACTTGCCATTATTCACATTTGACAGGCCTACATCTTGCTTTTAAAGTACCCATGTTTAGATTTAATTAATGGGGGTTGAAATACAAGCAATAGTCTAATTACTGATTAAGTATAAAACAAACGCCTTCTTTGCTGTGTTCAAGCAAACAGACAAGTGAGCTGTGAAGAAACACCCACCTCTCCATAGACCACGCATGCCCTCTTCCTTGGCAATGGCCTTATAGGCTTGCATGGTACCCTGGTAACGACGGTTTGGCCCAGATGAACTAGCCTGTGCCTGGAAGCGGACCTTGACAACATCTGTGGGTTGGGCTAAGGCAACAGCCATAGCTCCAGTGGTACAGCCGGCCAGCAGGCGACTGCCAATCCCCACATCTAAACACGACAGGGCAGGAACAGTGAGAACTCAACATGCATGATCAAAGGTCAAGAACCTTGATGCAATGTACTTACGCTCTGAGCCTTTGGTGTAGAAAGACTTGACAGAGTCATAGAGGCCAATACGGACCGAGGCGAAGCTCATCTGTCTCTGGAGCCCTGCCACCAGGCCGTTGTAGAGGCTTCTGGCCCCTTCTGTACGCACCATGGTGGTGATGGTGCCAAACACGCCTCGGTACCGTACTGCTGTGCCATGACTACAGGCTGCCATGCCTTTTCCCTCTCCCTGAATCTGTGCAGAATAGAAAGGGCATGGAAAGACTTTACAGACACCAAGTAGAATAGGAGACTCCAGCTAGGACACTGAAGATGGGGGAGGACACTCCAGGTAGAATAGAGGAGACGAGACTCCATCTAGGACAATGAAGATGGGGGAGGAGACTCCAGTTAGGATAAAGGATGGGTAGGAGACTCCAGCTAGGCCACTAAGATAGGGGAGGAGACGCCAGCTAGGCTAGAGGATGGGGGGAGGGGCTCGATGTAGGACACACGAAGGGGTAGTCGAGGAACATGTGTCCATGATGCCATGTCCAAGGACTGCAGGCTCCAAGTGCTTTACCATCATCTCTGGGGCCGCTTAGGAGGTTAAGGGAACAAAATTGAAAGACAGAAGGCAGAAGTCAGTTTTAATGTTAGCAATATGAAAGAATACAATAGTCTTAACTTTATGCATCAACTTCTGTACCTACAAAATTCAGAATTTGGAAAGCAATTAGTTGAAAAGCCAATGATTTAATGTAGAAACATCTCAAGCGTCAGATTTTGTTTAACGACTCACTGCATCTCATGGCTTCAAATGCGATTTAATGACACTGAAAGACAATGTAACCGTCGGCGATCTTCACCTAAACAAACCCCGGTTCCAAATCCTTGAGTGCTCCATTTCATGATGCTAAAACAGATTGGGCTATTCTGGAATGACATGTTACTGACCTATCCAAACATTCATTGAAGCCTCCATTATTTTAAAGTAAGAAAACAGATTACTGAAATGTCTTAACTGAACAGAGATCTGTGCCAGAAATTGGTGTAGCTGCATAAGGTAACCACCACAAAAGTCCATTTGTCATATTACCTCACTGGTCATGAGCTAAACTGCACTGCCAGAATCCATATGCATGAGGAGTTTAAGTGTGACAGTGATCTTACATTCCCCAAACCGAAACTAAAGCAGTTCAATTGTTGAAAAATAAAATCAGGATTCATAAGCGTACCTGGAGACGGACTTTAGCAGTGTCCAAGGGAAAGGTGAAAAGATCAGCAATGCAGGCTGCTGTTCCAGCACCGATAAACTTCACAGCAGCAGTTGGGGGCATGTCCGCAGGTTTGAATCCAACCATTGTGTGCAGATTAATGGAATGTGACAATTCAAGAAGACTGATGTGAAGACGAGATAGGGAACTCTAACCAATTCTGAAAAAGGGTAAACAATAACAGAATAAAATTGAAATACATCACTGACATGTCAATTGTGCAATTGACCTGCATCCCTTTGTTGGCACAGCATCAGAAAGCAAGTACTTGACTGGAGGCTTACAAAACTTTGTTCCACGGCAGCAGGCAATGTCTACTGGGATACTCTGTCTCCTTTCAATGTTTCCCATGAAGACATACCGCACATTACAGCCAGGTGAGGGAAATAAAAGTAATCTGCCATTTTATTACAGACTTAAAGGAAAATCGAAACAGCGAACCCTAAAACAATCTGCCCTCTGGATTGATTGTTTTTATTTAAACCCAGTGTTCGCTGTCTGGCTTGCCAATATTTTAAATGGTATTCAATGGAAATCGACGATGCAGCATTTTTCTTGGTTGACTATCTGAGCGTGCACCGCAGATTAGCCCAGTGCTGAATTTGAAAAGGGCCCACCTCCCTCAGCGCTTCGCACGTTGACCGGCAATAGAATTGTTAAACTAATTACTAGAATTGCCTAACTGACACGTGGGGTTAACAAGGAAATAGAGGAGGGACTTTGTCAGACTGGTAGCTGTAAGATGAGAGCAAAACGCGATACCGGTTTGTTCCAGTATCCATTGTCTTTCGATTTGCGGAACTGCCATGACACCTCATATGGGTTCTGGCCAATGGTTCTGGCTGTAGTCATATTTAAGCAAATTACTCGAGTAGACAAACATGGGCTGAGGTAATGCTGAATTACACAATTACATTTCGACTGAGTACACTGATAAGTAAAATAAACTACAAAATGTTCTAACAGTCAAGCCTACATTAAACTTGTAAATAGGCATACATTGTATACATTCATTTAGATATTTTCTATATCATCCGGCTCGGCCTCCAGACCAATATATATATTATTTAATCATACGATTGTAGGCTTTTAAAATGCTATAGAGCATTTAAAAGCCTACAATTGTATAATTGAAGATGCCACAATGGTTTATCGACATTAGTCAGTTCTTAAAGAATTGTGAATATACTGTACCAACCTACTTTGCATTCACTGAAGGGACCCAGGACAATGAAGGCCAAGATCAGGATTCTCTAAAGGTGTCCCTCTGGTCGAAATTACTTTCAACTATGATTTGGTTGCCTTGTTCTTCCATAGAACAACGTTGAAAAACGATGTTTCCCAAAAACATACTACAAATTCTGAAACACACAATAGTTACTGTAGTGTACAATAAAACATTCAACGCGTAGTCGATATGACCAATGTATCTTTTAAACTCAAATGTTCAGACTGTATGAAATAGACAATGCAGGGCTATGAATTTGATCAAAGCTTACCTTAATATAAAAGAGTACAAAATATATCCGGAGAAACGAAGATGCTATTGTGCTGGCTATGGTCTTATTCCGCAATCCGCATTAACTTACAGAGCAGTAAAACTTTTTTTAACAAAGAGCAGCGTTTTATACCCCACCCTCCCCGTTACGTCATGAGAAAACAGCGGTGTCTGTTATCTTTATATCCATATGCTGGTCTGTGTTCAGAACAGCAACATGTTAACAATAAACGCATTGGGTTCAGTCATTACTCATCATTAGAAACAGTTTTCTGGTTCAAAATGCACATCTCCCCTTTTCTCTTCCCGTCACTTATTTCATTTAAATTATGAAGCGTTGACGGAGCGAACAAAACTCAAACTATCTGGTTAAGAATGTTGAATAGTTAGGAGAAATGTGTCGTTCAACAAGCTGTCAGGCATATTGGTCAGGCCGTAGCACAGTTTAATCGAGCTGAATGTTTCCCAGTAGGGGTTGTACGATTGTATCGTTCCCACATTTACCAAATGGTGTGTTCGTTTTTTTTCAGTTGCCGTCTACATGCTAGTCTCAAACCGGCCCCTCTGCACTAGGCATTTTACATGTACACTGTATAGAATTCAGGGGAGTGAGAACCGAACTACTTTCCTAAAGCTGTTCATGGTATTTCAAAAAAATCTAATAAGGCTAGTATAGATGGGACAATTATTTTCTACACCATGCAGTGTATATATTTCGCAGTTTGAACAGAAATTTATTGTGCTTCCAAAGTGTTTGTCAAAGTGCACGCGCCGGTCCATATATAATTTATGCACTTTAGGCCGTGCTTTTTTCAGTTAAGCACTGCATGGTAGCGAATCATTATAATATATACGTAGAATGTAGTTCAATGGTTCCGATTCTGAAAGGAGCACTTTTAAAATATGCAAAAAACTTGCAAAAAGTGCTGATCACTGCCCAGGAAACAATATTACGTTGTGACAACGTCACATGTTAGTCAGTGTTCGACACCCTTACATTTGCATATGACGTTACCATAACTGGCAAAGTGAAACCTCCCAGAGATGTCGCTACGACGTTTCTTAGTGACATTGTCATTACGTCGCCAGTATGTCTCGCAACAATGTTATGTAATTAAGGTCACTGATCTGTCATTAGCCGCTTTCCGACCGCAGGGATTTTTGCAGTTCCTAGAACATAACGTTCCTATAACCATTTTTTTCTTGTGTTCCGATAGAAGAAATTGCGGGATTATTTAGTTCCTCGCACTGCCGTTCCTATAACCTTTTTAGCTCCTACTCCAGAGCAGGGTCTTTCCATTTTCCCTTTTCCCAGGTCCACGTTGATTGG
>JACXGM010033948.1:0-12125 GCA_016801145.1 Umbra pygmaea
CAATGCAAATTTGTGGGCGTGTTATTTAAATTACGATGGTTTTCAACCGTCTGATTTATCAACAGCCGCTCATTCGTACGCTGGAATTGGAGTGATACGAAAGTTTTGTAAATCACACGTGAGTCTCGTCGTAAGATGATTTCTGCGCTCAGATCTACACTGGTTTCTACGCACGTTTGATAAATGAGGGCCATTATGAAGTGTGTCATTTTCTCATAGACTTCTAGAGAAACCGACCTCTTTTGCAACCACACGTGTCGCCCCCAGATGAAATTCAGATAGAAGGCAGGTTTAAGGCACTTGTGATCCTGAGAGAAATTAGAAAAATATTTAAGAAGAGAAAGTAAAATGGAGAAACGACAGAGACACAGGGAAAAAGCTGTCAATTACTGAACTAAATGACAGAGAAAAGAGTCAAGTGTCAGAATTGGAGAGCAGCACAGGTGAAATGCAGAGCAGCCAAAGCAGCAAGTGCAGCACTAATAGATCAGTGCATGACGCCACCTCAAAGTCCAGAGCCAAATGTAGCTCCAGATCCAGGGCCATCAAGGTTAGATTTAGAGATCATCTAAACACTGCAGCTGCACAGTCACAAGGTTAGATTAAGAGATCATCTGAACACTGCAGCTGCACAGTCACAAGGTTAGATTTAGAGATTATCTGAACACTGCAGCTGCACAGTCACAAGGTTAGATTTAGAGATCATCTGAACACTGCAGCTGCACAGTCACAAGGTTAGATTTAGAGATCATCTGAACACTGCAGCTGCACAGTCACAAGCGCAAAAAACCCTGAAGTTTCATTCTGCACTCTTGAGGGATTTAACAAACAAATATAAAGCTTCCTATGATGAACGAGAGAGTCAGATTATTTCCCAATAGATATCTGGGCAGATAGTTGAAAAGTACCACATGCAGAAATATGCACAGAGTGCCAGTGGTCTCCCAAGAAGAAGGTGGAAGACTTTAAATAGCATTGCACTTCCTTTCACTAAAGAAAAAAAGCTCAGAATCCTAACACAATTTAAATCAAGTGTCAGAGAATTCTATGACCAAGATGATGTCAGTTGGGTCACAAAGTTAAGAAAAAAAAGAGATTTCTTGTTGACTACCTGTTAAACCTTCACAGGAAGTGACACTTGTCACTGAGGTTCCCGCTGTTATTTACAGGTTACCACTGATTGTGTTTCATGTGGCACAGCAGATACAATAATAGGCTTTTTTTTTATTCGGTTTTGGGGCCAAACATGTCCAATAGATCATTTAATTGAGATGTAATTTCAATATACTTTACGTTTTGAATGAAATTAGGTAATTATTGTATTGATATCAGTTACTTTTAATTACAATGTATTCGCGGTTTAGCGGGATAAGGTATTGCACAAGTGGAACTCGCCACATCCACTATGCAGTGAAGATCCCCCTACCCCATCCCTTCATATATTTGCTAAACTACAATTGGATAGTATTTACTACTATGTAACTGCTATGTTATAAATACATTTATTTACTGTGTTGTTACATGTAATGAATGTACATTTTATTTAACTAAGTGTTACCCGCAATGAGTTTATATTTGCATGTGCAGTTCTATGCTAAAACCTCAATAAATATTTCTCCAAAATATTCTGATTAGTCATGTTGAATTACAGGTTCCTGAATGTCCCATTATATCTTCATTACACCAATACCTGTAACTTAAACAAGGAGAATAATCAATATGGCATATGTTGTCAACCCTTTTACTGAGATGTCAGCCCTGTTACTTTTTTATTAGTCTAATAAAATTCTAAAAATAAAAAGTCAAATGTAAAATCAACTCATTTTATATGCTGAGCAAAGGAAACTAGTAATACACAAAAAACAACTGGGGTATTACTACTTGGTTCACATAACCTTTTAAAACACATGATGTGAATGTTTCAATTGTAAAATGAGCATATTCATCCATGAAACTAAACAAAATTCTCAATTTACAAACACACTTAGTGAAAAAGGGGAATTTTATCTTTCATAATATATAATTTTTGTGTAAATATGGATTTTAAACCTTTTCAAAAAGTAATATATATGTCAGTAACAGAGTTGACATAACAGACATATGAATGTTGATCATATACGAAAAAACAAAAAATAATGATAGCCTGAGATGGCATCATTCTAATAGGTAAGGATCTACTTCATCAAAAAATAAGTATTTAGAAAATCCACCCTTACGAATGGAAAATGGCAAGTTTTCGTATAATGACCCCAATACAACATTAGGGCAGGGTGGGATAGTTCATGTATTAAATAGGGAAGCGTGGGGTAAAGGGAGCCAAAGAGTCAGCACTTGTTTCTAAGAAACCATAAAGGAAATTAATCCCACTGGGCACAGGATGTTGAGAAGGCATCGTAAATACGTCTTTTTGGTTGTAAAGATGTTTTTAATAGACATACACTCACCTAAAAGATTATTAGGAACACCATACTAATACTGTGTTTGACCCCCTTTCGCCTTCAGAACCGCCTTAATTCTACATGGCATTGATTCAACAAGGTGCTGAAAGCGTTCTTTAGAAATGTTATATCATATTGATAGGATAGCATCTTGCAGTTGATGGAGATTTGTGGGATGCACATCCAGGGCACGAAGCTCCCGTTCCACCACATCCCAAAGATGCTCTATTGGGTTAAGATCTGGTGACTGTGGGGGCAATTTACTACAGTGAACTCATTGGTATGTTCAATAAATAAATTTGAAATGATTCGAGCTTTGTGACATGGTGCATTATCCTGCTGGAAGTAGCCGTCAGAGGATGAGTAAATGGTGGCCATAAAGGGATGGACATGGTCAGAAACAATGCTCAGGTAGGCCGTGGCATTTCAACGATGCCCAATTGGCACTAAGGGGCCTAAAGTGTGCCAAGAAAACATCCCCCACACCATTACACCACCACCACCAGCCTGCACAGTGGTAAAAAGGCATGATGGACCCATTTTCTCATTCTGTTTACGCCAAATTCTGACTCTACCATTTGAATGTCTCAACAGAAATCGAGACTCATCAGACCAGGCAACATTTTTTCAGTCTTCAACTGTCCAATTTTGGCGTGCTCTTGCAAATTGTAGCCTCTTTTTCCTATTTGTAGTGGAGATGAGTGGTATCCGGTGGGGTCTTCTGCTGTTGTAGCCCATCCGCCGTGTTGTGGCTTCACAAATGCTTTGCTGCATACCTCGGTTGTAACGAGTGGTTATTTCAGTCAAAGGTGCCCTTCTGTCAGCTTGAAGCAGTCGGCCCATTCTCCTCTGACCTCTAGCATCAACAAGGCATTTTCGCCCCAGGACTGGCGCATACTGGATGTTTTTCCCTTTTCACACCATTCTTTGTAAACCCTAGAAATGGTTGTGCGTGAAAATCCCAGTCACTGAGCAGATTGTGAAATACTCAGACCGGCCCGTCTGCCACCAACAACCATGCCACGCTCAAAATTGCTTAAATTTCCCATTCTGACATTCAGTTTGGAGTTCAGGAGATTGTCTTGACCAGGACCACACCCCTAAATGCATTAAAGCAACTGCCATGTGATTGATGGTTGAGTAGATCATTGCATTAAGAAAATTGAACGGGTGTTCCTAATAATCCTTTAGGTCAGTGTATTTTCAATGCACTGTGCCCAATGGGATCTTGGTACCAAATATTTAAGATCAGTAAATCATGTGAAAAAAATAACAAATGAAAACAATTTTAACAAAAGGTCCAAACATTGTATAATGCTTGTCTCTTAACCAAAATTGATAATTTCAAGGTTGTTGTAAATATGAGTGGAGGTCTACTATATAAGCTGCAATATAAAGTATTGAACCAACAGATGTTCCTCATCTAATTTTGAGGCACTCATAGAATTAATGTACAGTAAGTGAACATGTAATGGACTATTTCAGATGGAGAGTGACACTAGACCATTTGAAATGCTCTGAAATACAGTCATATTCTACTGTGCAATACATGACCTGATCACAACATATACTAGATCATTGTTTCTCAAACTGTGGTACTCCCATTAGTGGTACATGGAGGAATCTCTGAAATATTAGGTACTAGTGGTTGAGAGTCAACTCCCAAAGAATCCCAACACCTTACCGCTCGATTCCCAGTGTCGACTCCTTCTCTGAGTGTCGACTCCTTCTCTGAGTGTCGACTCCTTCTCTGAGTGTCGACTCCTTCTCTGAGTGTCGACTCCTTCTCTGAGTGTCGACTCCATTTCTGGGTTCCGACGAGCTTTGCGAGAGAAGGAAGTCATAGGCAGACAGTAATATAAACACAACAGAGTCAACCATGCATCGGTAATATTAAAGTAGTATCTTTCAGTTGCTCGCTGACTAGCTTATTGTCTATCATCAACTACAAGGTTACACTATTCTAAATGCAAGATGTAACATCTTAGTGAGAAATTAAACCTGTGGAGGAGTACAGGGAGGGGCAGACAGACACTCAATACCCTGGCCAGGCTTAATGGCTTCTTGCAATTAATGGCAATTAAACTCCCCCAAAGTATAATAAAGTATTAGATTAGGTGATGGAGTCCCAACTCCGGTTCTCATGTACCTTCAATGATTGGCCAACTAGCCACACACTGTTCTTGTCACACCACAACACGTTTGACATATCAACTAATCCATAGCAGGGTAAGAACCTGAGATGCCACAAGTTAGTGTAATAGATTACTTTTCTGAGTTAGGCTGAGTTCACAACTTTTGGGAAGTTCCTCAGTAAGACCCTATTGACCAGATAAAAGAAGTCAATAACTTACCAGTGATCTTTGAAAAACTAACTCATGACTACAATGTAAAAAAAAGGTTGTAATTTTATGGGAAATCCACTGTAAAAGTTTACAGTGATTTACCTTCAACTGGAACAATGGGAAACATTCTAAAATTACAGAACTTATTTTACCTGGTCATTAGGGTCATACTGAGGAACTTCCCATAAGTTATGAACTCAGCCCAACCCAGAAAAGTAATCTATTACACTAACTTGTGGCATATCTGGTAAAGACTGAGGTAAAGTTGGTTGGATATTTGATATTGGATATTCAACGGATATTCGAATCCTGAGATCAGTCCTGTTTTCCCAGACGAAGTACAAGTGGTCTGCTTATGGTTAGGGACTGTCAAAAAATTACATGCCCCATGGTTAGTAATTCAATAGCATTTTAACCATGTGCATTAGAAACCTCAAACCACTTTCAAATTGTTTAGAAAGGACACCCACATGTTGCACAGCATTTGAAATAAAAAACGTCATGTTTGTTGACTCTTTAAAAACTAAACAATTCAATAGCATTTTTGTTGAATGACTTCGAGACCACAAACCACTTTTCAAGTAAAGACTACTTCCATGACCTCTGTTTTGCACTGCCACTTGGGAGGAAGCACTCAATGGCCTATATTTGTAATGTGGCAGAGGGTCAGAAAAGGTGTTGCTTCATTGTTTGAAATAAAATGAATTTACAACAACCTAGCTACAATGTAATGAGCTACAGTATGTAACAGTGAAGGATAATAAACATTAAGCTACTGTACATACTGAAGGGAAAGTTTAAAACACCAATGCATATACGGTTGTGCTGAAAAGTTTGCATACCCCTGGAAAAGTGGTAATAGATGTACCATTTTTATAGAAAACATGAGTGAGAAGGCAAAACATTTTTTTGTTATTGCTCATGGGATTTACATTCAACTTTAGGTCATAACAGAATGGCAATCATAAAACAAAACATGATAAAAAAGAAAACAATGACCCTTGTTCAAATCTCTGCATACACTCAGTTCTCAATATGGTGTATTGCCTCCTTTCGCATGAAAGCATGCAGTTGTTTGTGATAGTTGTCTATTATGGAAAGCCATTTTAGTCAATATTAAATAAATAAATATGGCTATGAAATAAGTCCTGAAATAAATAAATGACACAAATAAATATATAAATATTGAAATATAAATACATAAACGCATTCCAATAAAATAAATAAATTGTTTTTTATTTCACAAAGGTGTTTTTCAAAGGAAACCTTTTATTTATTTCAGGGAACTTTCATTTCATTAATCTACATTTATTTATTTCAAAGCACTCTTATTTCATAATGACCCAAGGGGGTAGGCTTTCATCCGGAAATTGACGCTACTATGGGGCGATTCGGATGCTACCTGGCTATCAGCTCACGTTAGCATTCCATTCATTCCATTCAGTTTAGGGGTCACTTTTACAGCAAATAAATTGAAATCGGAAGTGTTTAAAGACTCTATTTGTCCTTTGTTTATTTCTAAAGAAACAGGACAATGTATAAAAAGCTCCATTACCTTGAACCTCACGTTATGGCCCTGTATCAGACGTTTTTGTAAAAATATGCTAGTTCCTGTGTCATAACCACGTGACTTCCTCTCGCACAGTAGAGAAATTACCGTATAGACCCGTAGAAGCTTGCAGGAATTTGGGGGGACGTGGAGGCATACAGTCAAGGGAGAAGCACATCGGAACAAAATATTTCAGCAACATTTTGATTGATTGGAAATACTTCAGTATGTGGCAGATGGGTGAATTCATATAAAGTAGCATTTATCCAAGAACACCTAGGATATCTTAAAAAAAGTAGGCTATATGTTGTTAAATAATGAAGTAGGGTAACGAGGTATACCTATATTCACGGGGAATGGGGAAATTATACAGGCAATTGAAGAACCAATCTTAATGTCAATCGCGGTAACATTATTCCTTTATTTATTATTATTCACAGATCTACACTTGAATATGAATGTGATCCCTTTCATTGCATTCAGAAGGCATCTACAACATGTCCTAGCCTAGCCTACATAACCTAATGTGAAATAATGAAAAACGTTCTGTTCAAATGTTTTTACAATGATTTATTAGCCTGCTGAGCTCACAACCCGCTAGCACAGAGCTGGCTGGCCGGCGGCGGTTACAGCTGACGGTATGCTAGCTTTTTGCTCACCGTTTAACGGGCGCTCCGCTCGCAGCAGTGTTGGAGGCTGAGCAGTCTACTGGTGGGTTAGCAGTTTTAGACAGAGATCCTCTGGGAAACTTACACACTCATACTCTGTTGTTCCAGTTTGTCCATCAGCTGCATATACCCAGAAAACATGACAGTGTGGGACCCTTTGGGGTAGAGGAGGGGCTGTGCGGGCTTGGGTTAGCCCGAAGTAAACTCTCAGTGGCCCTTTGTTGACGACAACATGCTGGTCCAACACCAGGAGGATAGGGGCATTTCTTATGGTAAGTGTCATTCTCTCTTTCCTTTCTGAGGTAACGATTACACTGTTATTACATAGCTAGCTTAACAAAGGTTTTAAACTTTGTTTAGCTATAATTGCCATTTTGATGAGGTAACAACTACAATATATTTAGCATCCCTTACGTTTAGCATCGCTTATGTTGATATTCGGTAATGGCTAAGGTAGCTTAATGTTAAGCAAGCTAACATAAACTAGCTAATGATAGTTAACGTTACTGTAGCTAGCTAGTAGGAAGACTTTAATTTAGTGTAGCTAGCTTGCTAATAACCCAAATAAACATGGTAGATGTTGAATCTGTATAATCCGATTGGGACATGGTAGTGACACATGCAGATATAGAGTGGTATCAGTCTTGTTGTTCTATCATTACCTTAGCTAGCTAACTTGATACTAGCATAATTACTAAATTAGCCAATATTTACTAGCAAAACAGACAGGATTTCAACTGGTGATATCAGTACTGACGAATAGCCTGTGAAGTTCAGTCATCAGATATTTAGTTAACCTGTATATCTGACCTTAAAGGTACAATATGTAATATCAATCAAAACAATAACAAAATACATACTTTGCATTAAAAGCAAACATCACTATACATATATTATATATATTTCTTAGTTGTGTACTTACATTATCCTAAATGTTTCCACTAACTTTCAAATCCAGAGAAATTTGTAATATAATTTGAAGACACGGGACGTTCCATTGTGTCGCCCGTAAATGGCGTCATATAACCTGTGACTGCTCTAGTTGTTCTAAGTTCCAGGGAGCCGCCAAACATAACGTGAATAAAGTTATTTTTTTTAACAATATATTACTTTGTCAGTGAACATTTTTTCTACCGGAGACGCTAGATTGAAAGGTTGTCATTAACGACGATAACAAAACCCGTGATCCCACGCAACCTCCCGACGTCATCCAAGTACATCTTTTGCTATTGTTTTGATTGAGACCCCCCTGGTGGCCAAAAATTACATATTGCACGTTTAATCATATGCTGTTGCAGTTACGTCTGGCAGAAGTTACTGGACCAAACATAGGCAATTAGGCATGTTTTTATGGACTGTCTGAGTTCATTCGATGACAGCAATCTCTGTGATGATGGTTATAAGTTATGATATGAGAACCACATGACATTCCCAGATAAGGCAGTTACACTCCGCACAGATGATACATTTGCCAGACAGGTGGATGAAAATCACCATAAAAGAGAGTCTGCTGTTATCAGGTTGAACATAGCCATGGTTACAATGTTCATTTTAGACTATATACATCTTGTTTCTCTGAGTAACTCGCAAGTTACTCTCTTTTTGGATGAAGAGAGACTTCTCTTGTAGAGCCATCCTCTGCCTGAGAAAAACCTCCTGTCTGTAAATCAGTCCATTCCATCAAACCCCAGTCTGTGAGCCAGCATCCATCTCTGAACCTTCTTTTACCTTTGAGCCATTGTCTACCTTTGAGCCATCTTCTACCTCCGAGACATCTTCTTCTGTTTGAAAATGCAGCCATAGAGGGCCTGGTCTGGCTCTCCATGTTAATTAGTGTTACACATCTGAACAATTTTTAGAGGCTGTCAGGAAAAGCCAGATCCATCCCAGGCCCAACCTCAATCTCAACCAGACTGTTCACCCCATTTCCCTCCAGGATGTGTTACAGGTCTCTATGCACCCAGACCAACAGGTTCAAAGGATGCTCACCAACACCTCCTTGCCTGTGCCTGATGGGCTGAACCACGTCAATGGGGCCGCTTTGACAGGGGCAACAAACAGGTAGCCATCAACGTTGTGCCCTCCCTCCCCTCACACGCTACTCTTACAATATTACTACACTGCACATATCTATACACACTGTATACATCTGTCTACATTGTTCATACTGCATGTCCATGTGTTCTGCTCTTATAATGCTACTGTTGGGAATTATATTCTATATAATCATGTTTAAATACAGTTTGAATAGTTTAGAATGGTATTGCTATTAGAGAGAGTTGTATAGCTATAGTTTGGGCCTTTTGGAAAATTCTAGAACAGTAAGACAGACAGGGAGAAGATTCAGGGTCAAGCCAGATAAGAATTTCCTTTAGGATAGGGGGTAGATGGACACTATGACAACAAGTACCCGAGACAAGGAAGCAAGGCCAAGGGTGATGTAGGGAAGAGAGAGAGCCCTTAAGTTCTTATATTATAACATCAGAATAAGCATTGGCTTATGGCTTAGGACTTATATCTTATAACTCTGTTATATATTAGACTGCTTATAACTATATGATCTATTGTAGGTTAGACTGTACTTCCATCACAGGTCTAATATATGGAGATGCCATTCAGACTAATAGAACAGGGCATTTTACTGACAGGACATTAGACAGATAAGGGTTACTGAGTTATTCGGATAACAGCTAGAAAGGAGTACACTACGTAGTATAGAACATATATGTTCAGACACTCAAGGTTAGGAGCAGTGGCCTGGACATTAAGATAGTGAACCTACGTAGGCAGAGGTTGAGGTGACCAGCACATGTTCTCACATGAGACAGTCACGAGTTTGAGGAGAACCTTCTAGAAGGTTTGCGAACAACAATGCTAGGGCTATATAACTCAGTTCCATATGATCATTCGGGGCATTTGCCACAACACGTCTTAATGCCTTGTTATAAGATGACCCTGTATCCATAACAAGGAGAACTTTATTAAAGCATTCTATTATCAACCGCGACCTGACTCCTGAAACCATCATTTCAATAAGATCTTACCAAGCCTGAAATTACCATTTAACAATACTGTTAATATACTGCGCATCCTTACTGTAAATCATACCCCTTTTCCACCAAAGAAAGAACTGGGTAGGTTCGGGGCCGGTGCCTAATTTGAACCAGTTATTTGCTTTTCGACAACCAAAGAACCAGCTCTCGACCTGGAAAACTGGTTCCAGAGTGGCACCAACTCTTTGCTGGTCTAGAACCGTTCTTTTACCCCGTCCTGCTTACGTCAGGGGCTGGAGGATAGTACCAAGATTGAACAAAGATGAATTCAAAAGTGAAACAGTGGTAGGTTGAGGAGACAATCTTTTTGTTAGCAACATGGTCCTCGGCAGAGGTACAGCAAAAAAATAGAAGGTGCGTCTAGAACAAAACGTGTTCCAGGACCCAGAGGGATATGGCTGCAGCGGGGTTTAACACAACAATAGAGCAGATCAAAAACAAGTTTACAGGGACCAAAAGAAGGAGTTGGGGCGAAGTGGTAATGGATGGCCACGTAATAGAAATCCCAATTTTTATGTTTTGGACTCAGTCCTCGGTGACAGACCAGCGTGCCAGATCACTGGGGCATTAAATTCTGCCACTGCCACGCTGGACTCTCTGGTGGATGAGACGCTGCTGTAGCGTAACAATGATACTGATTTCGGTAAGTTTAACGCAGACACTCTATAGGGTGCAAAGGAAACATTTGTGATTAAAACACTCTTATTTTTGCATTTTTATAGAACAGTTGGCCATTGACGAAAGAGGGTCAATGACTGCAGCTCACCAGCACCGTCTTGCAGCTCAGCAGCTGAAAGCTCCTCACCTGCCTCTTCCAGTCAGCCAGACAGAAAAGGTAAGGATATTTGTTATGAGTTTCAACACACTGAAACTAGTGGTAGTGTAGGAATATGATATTAGACTTACATTATGATAAGGTGTATCATTGTAGTAATATAGTATCATATAAGGGACTGTTATTTATTAACGGGGCTACTGGAAGAGTTTTGGGATCTTTAGTCAAAATAGACATGACCCTACCTTCGCCAGCAATACATTTTTCTATGACCCTTAAAAATGATTGGGAAGAGGCATGACCCCAATTTATTGTTGCCTTCTGTACTGGTTTGCACTTGGCAAAGATGTACCGATAGCCACTGTTTTTTACAATCATGACTTAATCTCTGCTTTCTCATTTTACACATCACACTCCACCAAGATGGTGGCCATTTCAGTAGATTTACTCACTAACATTGTTGTGGAAACACAATAAGCACACCTGCCAACCTTCAGAAATGTTTATGAGTACCACTTCAGCGTGGACACAGCGTTTCACAGTGGTGCACAGCATTTTGGAAGTGGGCATTCCACCATCTCAATAAGCCCACAAAAACAACATATGCACACTTATAAATTTGTTATATAAATTACTTGTATTAAATGATAGAGTGACTACTCTGTTAGGGCCTTTTCCCTTGCTTGTAATTCAACAAGCAAAAAATTGTAAACTCTTATCTGACAGTCTTACGAAATCCTAAAACTGACTATACACTGTGGCAATTTTAACCATAGAATTAGAGTAAAAAAACATACCATTAGAGTCTGCTATTATTAATATTACTAGAGGGTAGGGCACTCCAATTATAAGATTTCCAATTATTGGGATAGATGCTGTGGCAGTCTCCATTTTCCCCCCCTGTACATGACATTTGCAATCTAAACAGGATGGCTGGGTGTGCATTATAGTCAATCGTGCAATTATATTTTTATTGTCTCAGCCCCAGATGTTATGCTGCAATAGTTTATGTGCCGGGGGACTAGGGTTTTATATATTCATTTTGGGGTCAGAGCTGTGTCAAGGTACTAGACCCAAGGTATGCCCACTCTAATGTTACTGATGTCATGTTCATCCTAGGAGGACCCTAGGAACATGCGACAGGACCAAGTGGCCTGATGACTCCTTCCTGTCCCCTTCCCGTGCCTGGCCCGCTGCTGTGCTGGATCCCATGTCACTGCGTTTGATGTCCCCTTCCCGTGCCTGGCCCGCTGCTGTGCTGGATCCCATGTCACTGCGTTTGATGATCCCGTTTCCA
>JACXGM010033949.1:0-12125 GCA_016801145.1 Umbra pygmaea
TGGCTCCGTGCGTTCACCGTCTTCTTTGAAAACAAATGTACATGACCGGAGGGGGGGGGGAGTCGCCGAAAAGTTTTTACGACAGTGTTGCCATATATCTATTCCGAAGCTGTAGGGGGAGCTCTAAGGAGAAATCTGCGAGCAAAAAGCGTGAAAACAGCGAAGAAATGGCCCAAACTGCATAGCTCCGCTTTAAAATTGTTCTATGTAGTTCTAAACTTACTGAGGTTGCTTGGGAATTTATGTTAGATTACAAAGTTATTCTAGTGCATATGCTCGCCTCAGCAACACTTTGCCGTGACGAGAAAAGTGTAAAATTATTCTGGTTCAAGCAAGCTTTGCTTTGCACAACAGCACGCTGAAAAGATCTGTTCAGATGTTGAACCTTTTATGTAGTTTTCGTTATAATTTCTTTGGCATCCAGTAGTTCAAAACAAACATTTGCAAATAATGAATGACACAAACTTTGTACATGAGTGATTTTTCAATCAATTTTATTTTTACATTCCAAGTGTAGGTGAATATATCTACATGATAAGCAAAGTGTCGTAGATGTAAAATAATCAGCGAAAGTTCTAAAACACATGATAGCCATTCACCTTATGACATTATATTGCAAAGACTAAAGTTAAGAATATTCTACGCCATGATGAAAATTGTTTAGTTAATTCTCAGCCAAGGCTAAAGATCTTTTAGGGTTTATTCTCTATTCAGCCATTGTACACATAATATCATATAGCTCACAGTCTGTATTTCAGTCCCTCCAGAATAACGCGATTATGCGATTGCATAATTAAATGCATAATCAGCCAAAGTCTGCATATTTATGCGGGGGGCACATTTTTTCAAATACGCCACACTTTTGCCGCATGATTTCGTAAGTCCCCACATTTCCGTTGCAAAAAAAGTCACATATCTTAGCAGAAAGTTAAAAAATGTTGCGTTTACTTCACACAAGCAGCCATTTTCCCCTGTTGCCATCTGAACTTTATGAAGTGACGTAATTACACGACGTGAACATCATCGAAAAACCTCATAATCAAGAATTTTTGCCCGCAACAATCACAAAAAAACTCTGCATTTTTCTGGAAGGACTGGTATTTTACCAGTCAGGCTGGTGCCCACATTATTACACATAACTTCATTTCTGACTTATTTGTTTTGGTTCCGGTCATGGTTAGCTGTGTGCTTGGAGATAGGGAGACTTGAACAGACTGTACGTGGCATAAAGTTCATGGTTTATTCCAGCAAGCAGTAATCCAAAGAGTAACACACACAGACAGCCGGGCGTGCTTACAACCAAACCTATTTTCTCGCACTCTTTACAGTGGTGCGGACACTGGTACTGAGTTCTGGATACAAAGCTTACTTCTAATAACTGTTAGCTAACATGTATATCAACACACTGTTTGTAGCTCTTGGATATGTTGACATGGAGTAATCAAAGACATAAACTATCAACCTGATGCGCAAATACAACTAAAACATATAGCACACAATAAAATGTCACTTCCGTGGGGTTATACCACCAACAATGCTCCATGCTCTCTTCCTGGGCAGGGCTGCTTATATAAGGAACACAGATCAACTAACTAGACACAGCTGTTCGTCTTTTGTAATCAGAACCTTCTACTTGATTCTAGCCTTTTCCCAGTCCCTACTACATTTCCCAGCAGCCCTGGACAGGAAGAGGCATGGACGAACCTGAAAGGGGAAAGGTTTCAAAATAAAGGTTCAAACAAAACCACCATGTAAAAACACTGAAGGAAAAGGGACAGAATAGACAAAATGCAACTAAACATAAACAGGTAAACTAAGGCAGTAGAAATTAGTCCATGCTCATTCATTTACGCCAGCCCCCACTAGGCTGAGCATTACAGTTTCTTCATATGTATGGATTACTTGGGTTGTTACCAAAATCTGGTGAACATTTCATGTCAATAGCACCTTTGGAAATATTTACTGAGAAATATGGTGAAGTGTTCAATACTTATTTTACCCACTGCATATAACATGCCTATACATAGGGTCCAGAATCTTGTATGGCGGCTATAGGTCTCCCTGTTTTGGGGTTTTATTCATTTTCAAATTCTGGCTTATTCATCTTTTTTCCAAGTGTTTCTTGGATACATTAAAATCAGATTTTCATATCGTTGGTTGGAATTTAAATGAAACTAAATTAAATTAAACTGTTCGCTACTCTAAGCCTGACGGTACAGATCCACTTGTTCGTGTTACACTTCTGTCACGCTGCACTCCACTTTATTTATAGGTGATGTCAAGCGACTTCAACGTGCACGCAAAGCATTCCGTGAAGGCTGCGCTGCATTTAAGAAAATGTTGCCTGTCAAAAAGGCTGGCAGATGCCCAGCTTTATGCAAATGTATCCGTTGACCGCGACGCAACTATCCAATAGAAGTAGAGCACAGAGGAGATGGGGGGAAGGCTCGCTGTGGGTCCTTTCTTATACATGTAGCAAAAATGGAGAAACTGATTGTGGCTGTAGCCCACAGCTGTACTTGAGGAATGCCCATCAACATACCAATTGAGGGAGGCATCGCGAGTTGCAAGAGCAGAACTCTACTTGTGAGGAAAAACCTTGTGTCGCATGGGCATCTGCTAAATTGCTCATGCACAGCAAGAGTGTTGTGTGGAAATTGCAATTAAGATGTTGCATGTATAACTTTGAGAAAGCAAAAAAATTGTTGCAAGCAGATAATTACTGCAAAAGGATACATTTTTCACACACTAAATGTACAATGCTCAAAATAATAAAGGGAACACTAAGATAACACATCCTAGATTTGAATGAATGAACTAATTGTATGAAATACTTTCGTCTTTACATAGTTAAATGTGTTGACAAAAAATCACACAAAAATTATCCAAACATTATCAATGGAAATAAAATGTATCAACCCAGGGAGGTCTGGATATGGAGTCACACTCAAAATCAAAGTGGAAAACCACAATACAGGCTGATCCAACTTTGATGTAATGTCCTTAAAACAAGTCAAAATGAGGCTCAGTAGTGTGTGTGGCCTCCATGTGTGGACGTTGGGCCCTCATACCACTCTCATGGAGTCTGTTTCTGACAGTTTTTGAGTAGACACATTTGTGGCCTGCTGGAGGTCATTTTGCAGGGCTCTGGCAGTGCTCCTCCTGCTCCTTGCACAAAGGCGGAGGTAGTGGTCCTGCTGCTAGGTTGTTGCCCTCCTAAGGCCTCCTTCACGTCTCCTGATGTATTGGCCTGTCTCCTGGTAGCGCCTCCATGCTTTGGTCACTACGCTGAGAGACACAGCAAACCTTCTTGCCACAGCTCGCATTGATGTGCCATCCTGGATGAGCTGCACTACCTGAGCACCTTGTGTGGGTTGTAGACTCCGTCTCATGCTACCACTAGAGTGAAAGCACCGCCAGCATTCAAAAGTGACTGAAACATCAGCCAGGAAGCATAGGAACTGAGAAGTGGTCTGTGGTCACCACCTGCAGAACCACTCCTTTATTGGGGCTGTCTTGCTAATTGCCTATAATTTCCACCTGTTGTCTGTTCCATTTGCACAACAGCATGTGAAATTGATTGTCAATCAGTGTTGCTTCCTGAGTGGACAGTGTGATTTCACAGAATTGTGATTGACTTGGAGTTACATTGTGTTGTTTAAGTGTTCTCTTTATTTTTTTGAGCAGTGTACTCATCAAATGCAAAACTCTGTACGTTTCTGTGTTCCCACAAACTGACTATTTATTGTTCAACCGTCAACTAAAGTTAGACCTACTTTAAATTTCTAGGCCAGATTATTATAATTACATAATGTAAAAAATGTAAAATTTCTCAAGTTGTTGGAGCCTGTCCAAACTTTTTCTCTCTACAGGACATGCAATTTCGACTGTTAGAGGAACTGTGTCTTGGAATCTTCCATGGCAAGAGGTTTTGCGGTCATTCATGCAGATCAATGAGCAAGATTTACAGTCGGCAATGCAAACTAAAATCAAACACAATTTGCTCACAGTTAAGGTCACGTAGCACAGAGTTTGTGGTTTGACTGGTCGAGTCTGTTTTCCAAAGATGGCGTCTGGCTGTATACACAAACTGTAATGTCTTTTAAACTACATTTCTAATAAACTGTTTATAGACTTACAAAGTTGTCATTGCTTCAGTTTGCATGTAGGGACCCTCCTAATGCTACAGTGGAAGTGTGGATCTATTTTGAGCCTTGTTAGTGGTCTATAATAGCGATTTAATTTTACTTCATCCATGCCCACACAAATAGCATTATAAGGTAATTATTATTTTGCACTAAAACTGGGCACATTCGATTAGCATGAAAACATATCCCAGAGAACGGTCGACTCAGTACCAATGTGTTATTAATCCCTATGTTCATTTTGAGATGTCCTTTAAAGATAATCTGGCAGTTCAGCTAATGCATTAATTTACACCATGGTCAATAATAATATAACAAATATGTTATAAATAGGATGTAATTTAAAAAAAATACACTACCTGGGGATTTGGATTAACATACATCATGCATGAACTATGGCTTGTGACAGATGTCAGTAGAGTAGCCATCATAGTGCTAGTAATGTGCGCTACTGAGTACTGTGATGGCTACAACGGGTTGTTTGGCTTTAGTTATAATGTGCCTGTATAGGTGTATTTTGGTTGCTGTATAATGGTGATATTAGGTAAGTCAACCACTGCTGTAGGTGGCACTGTTGCTAATCCAGGTCAGTGGGTGTCTGGCTTCTTCTTTGGTGCCAACCACTGATCTGGAGGGGAAGTAGGCCATCTTGAAAAGGGGGAACTGGGGAGTGAGCACATGGAAGGAGTGTTTGGTGTGCTAGAAAAGACATTGTATAGAAGTCTGGAAGTTTGTTTTGGTTCTGGGCAATATTTAATAAATATTCCCACACATTGGGATAACAGTAGTACTGGTGTGAAGATCTCGTTAGTTCTGTGCATCCATCGGCCGTTTTGTCACAGGCTTTTTGTGTTGCCACCTGGTTTAGATGGTCGTAAAATGCCAGATCCAATCAGTGGCCTTTTAACAAATGAGGCAAACCATGATTGCTCAAAAACCGCAATCAATTGCATTCAAATGGAATAATCCAGGGTATTTCATTGGATGAATTTTTGAACTGATGTTTACCTGTATCAAAAATATATCAAATTCAGAGGGAGACTGAAGCTGACGTTGCTAGTGGAATCTTGCATTGCAGTAGACTTTCACGTGTGGGCAATGGTCAGTTTATAAGATCCCAGAAAGATCCCAGAAACGTACAAAGTCTTGCTTTTAATGAATACTTTTAGTGTACTGTGTAAAATGTATCCTTTCGCAGTAATTTACTGCTTGCAACAATTCCTTTTGATACAAATTATTTTGAATCGTATCATTCATTTGCGCATGCGCAGATAATAATGAACAAAAATAACCAGTATACTGATCTGTGCCGTATGTACTGGATCATAGAAATAATAAGCCTTCGCAAAAAAGAAGGAAAGAGTAAAATGAATTAACCATATAATGGATCATAGAAGTAATGCACTTGTGCACATCCCAAAAGATTTAAGATATGAACTAATCTCATACAACATCTGGTAGAAAGTTTTACATTTGAGGCAATACAATAAGTGTAGCTGTCAGTGTGTTAACTTCCATCCCGCAGCCTGGAGTTTATATTATTCAAACATTTGTTAATTTGAGGCAGTGTGCATAGGCAAAGTATAACAGCCTACCATATACAGTATAATCAATTAATTATAACAAAGATGTTCAGTGGCCAAGCAGTAATGGATACGTGTGTAGTAAACCCATTATTTTGAACATCCAGCATCATGACTTTGTAAGATTAACGATTAACTAAGCTATGATAAAGGTGCATTTGTCAAATTAGTAACATTTGGTCCGACTAGTTAAGTAGTACAATTCTGTGAGTTTTCCGTCTCTCAGTCTACAGTGATGAGCAAAGCATGTGCAAATCCAAGAACGAAATCGTACTGAATAATAGAGTAATGTGCCAAAATGAACGATATGAACGATTCAGGTACTAGTACAGAGCAATATACTGGATCATAGAAGTAATGCGCCTGCGCTAAAAAGACTGATATGAACAATTCAGATACTAGTACTGAGCAGTATACTAGATCATAGAAGTAATGCACATGCGCAAAAAAGAACGATATTTATGATCCAATATGAATCGTGCGTAACAGTTTTTCAAAAGATTCATTCAAAAAGAACAAATCGTTCATGAATCGCCCATCACTAAGTACTACTCTTGCAACTCCAGTCTTTCGCTCTCTCAAACATAATCCATGCGCAACACGTACTGCATCCGCGCGACATTTGGTGTTGATCTAACGCCATACAATTCCCCCATATAAAACTTAAATGATTGTATTAGGCAGGCAAATTACAATATTATAATTTTATTGAGGTTGTTTGGGAATATAAATATTAGATGAATGTCAGAATGCATTTTAATGCAAATTTAATGCAGAGAAGACTTGGCATGCCCCTAACCTTTTCTGTTGTTATAGTGTTATCGATGTCATCAAAATGGCACAGTGCTTCATTCTTGACTGCAATCAGCGCTCGGCCGTTCATCTTACTGTTCTTTATTTCCATAATAAGTATTTTTTTAACAAGGATCGCATTCATTCGGGTCCAGCAATAATGCATAGGCCTACAATATTTAGGATTTTGCGAACTGGAAAAGCTATTTTTTAAATAAAGGCAGTTTAATGTGACAATTTTTTGGCAGTAATGTAGTTCATTTCTTACAGTGCTACAATTGTACATTTAACTTCACAATTGAGTTGTTTTAATGAAAAATAAAATATTTTGATCAAGGATCACATTCGTTTCGATCCCGCAATAATACATACAGAATTTTGTTTGTTTAAAACAGACAAGCATTCAGATATTATCGATCCAAGTGACGACACCAGTATGGTCAAACATTGAGGATAAGGAACGGCATTTAGGTTTAACCGACTTTGACTTTAACTATTATATAATGACCTATACTACTTATATACAGTGGTTAAAAAATTTGGTTACATACAATCACATTTGTTTTATGTTACAGCTATGAATAAAAATAAATAATTAATAACAGAGCTTTACCAAGGATTTGAACCCGGTCTCTAGTGTGAAAGACAGCAATCAACCTGCAAAGGTTTTTGTGCACTGAAAAGCTATTTTTAAAGTAAAAAATACAGTTTAGATGGTACAATTATTTGGCAGGAATGTAGTTAATATGTTAACTTCCCCTTCATGACCACATTATACCAGTAACCACTGTAAGTGATCGTAGATTGTTTTTGTAAATTACATTAAGTTTAGGGTGTAAACTATACAAAACAAAAACAAACAAATTTCAATTTTAACAGAAAACACTTTCACATCTTTTTTGGGGTTATAGCCAACATTAAGTGGGTGCAGACTGCCACACACATACTAAAACAGCAAAATAGAATTCCTAATATTCAGTTGTGGCTTGGTTTTGTTGTGCCACCACCGGATTTTCAGTGGCCCCATCTGGCCACCCCCATGAAAAATGTCTGGGGGCGCCACTGCCTGAGAGTACCTGTGGGTTTTTCTTTGTATCCCAAACAATTCTTCTTGCAGTTTTGGCTGACATCTTTCTTGTTCTACCTGACCTTGGCTTGGTATCAAGAGATCCCTGAATCTTCCACTTAATTAGTTATTGAACAGTACTGACTGCATTTGCATGGCTTTTGGATATATTTTTATATTATATATCCATTTCCAAATGTATGCAGTTCCAGTACCTTATTACGCAGGTCTTTTGACATGGCTCAGTATCTAGCCTGCTTAGTGCATCCACGTAAGAGCTAACAAACTCATTGACTATCTATACACAGCTAATTGCAGTTGACAATGCCATAGGTGTGTGAAATTAACCTTAAATTTCTATTTTATATCCTGTGTCATTCAAGGGTATATGTAACCCTTTGATCAGGGCCATATGGGTGAGTTCTGTTGTCAATATGGTTTACAAAGGTGTCAAACATATGTATGATAATTAATGGCTTCATATGAAGGTACTTAATTTGTCACATAGATGTAGCAAAATTCATTCTCTGCATTTAACCCATCCCTCAAGGGAGCAGTGGGCAGCCATTTACTGGCCTGTGCTTTTGACAGGGGCACTGAATGGAGAACCTAACCTGAATGTTTTTTGATGGTGGGGGAAACCAGAGCATCCGGAGGAAACTCACGCAGATACGGGGAGTACATGCAAACTCTACAGAGAAAGGACTAAGGAGAACATGCAAACTCCACAGAGAAAGGACTGGGACGAGAGGGGTTCGAACCCAGAACCTTCTTGCTGTGAGGCCACAGTGCTAACCACTAGGCCACCATGCCTGCCCCTTATGCCTGCCCACTATATGAGCACTATCCTTACATAACAGTCAGATTTTTGCATGAACAGTCACATTGTCAAATGCAATGTGAAAATCATGGGGCCATAACAATAACATTGCATAAAAAAATCAAAGAATTCTTAGCTGAACCATTTTGTTTGGATTGAAAGGACCGATAAAACTAAAATGGCAATTCAATTTCTTACACCTTGGCAGTTAAATTAAGCTATTAACCAATGATACTGTCTGATAAATAAGAGGTAGAATGAATAGTCAGAAACTTTCTAAGATCAATATTATCTGCTAGGCTAGCAAATGTTTTCATTGCTAACAAGCACATGGTAATTAGTGTAAAACATTGATCTTTTATCTTTACACTTTATTATATATGTTGAACAGCTACTCTACAGAAAACTCTTGATTAGATAAACTCTAAATCCAATGCTTTGCAGAGAAATAACATTTTAATCACACCCGATATCATCCGTTCCAACATGTTATCTTTCAATTAGTGGCCAGTGATTGACACTACAACTTATTGCCTTTTCCAAGGCAATTCAATATCTTTATTCATAGCACATTTTTCTTACCTGGTGGCAATGCAAGGTGCTTTACAATTTTGAATAAATCGAAGTTGATGAAAGAGAACCAACTGATACATAAATATACTATTTGTAAGAAAAGACAATTGATACATAAGAGCAATGAATTAATAAATTGTTGGGTAGTTACAAATTAGATCTATAATAAGTGTAACATTTTTTTAAAGACTCAAATAACAACTGAAAGCATCCATGAACAGTGTCCTGATCCAAATGTTTTGAGGGTTCAGGCTACTTTTAAGATGGACAGAGAGTCGGGTTGCTTCACCAAGTTTTGCCCTGGCACCTGGAACGTTTGTTAGAACTCTAGCTGGTGCATTTTGAATAAGCTGAAGCTTTATTTATTTGGAATATTTTCCAATTTTCCTCTGTTCCTAATTCCCCACTAACCATGCCTTGTCGGCAGCTGCACAACTCCTTGAACAGATCTGTGGGATGGCGAATCGCACATGGTTCATCCAACTGCATGGCGCCTGAGCCGCCAATCTGATTTATTTGGCATGAAATGCTTTTTTGTTACTCCGTAAGTGACAAGTTGTTGTCCAACTTCATCACATAAGCTAATTTTGATGGGTGGCAATTAAGAGATTCACAATATCTGCCCTAGGCATTTCCATGACAATTGCATTGTTAAACTAATCAGCACCTCACTGTCTGAATGCATACAAATCTGATTTGCTCACTTGTAAATGCTGTTTGAACAGTTCCATCAGAATTTCTCTGGCTGGGGAGCTGGTCTGAAAGGTTTAATTTGTAGAAGCTTTCTTGAGTCTATTCATGCAATAAATTACTTAATAACATAATTGGATATTCAGAGGCCCCAATATTTCAGCGTCATGTATGGACTTGGGATGCGACTTTTGTCAGTTTTCATCATGTCATGACAATGTTATTTTTAGGTTATCCTGATAATGTTACTTAATGTTGTAAGCAGGCATAGAGAAAGGCTCTGCAAAATGTAGTATCTGGTACCACTCAGAACAAACTGTTGTGGGACCTTATAGCACCAACAGAGGACGTAACTGTGTGCTTATTCAAGCAAGATTCAAGGACATTTCATAACATTACTATATAACACCATTCCATATTAAGAGACCCCCACATTTCTACATCCTGATTTATCATTTGTCAGCTGACATCTTACGTACAAAAATGTAAACATGACCTATGTTGGGACTAATATAAGTTTGAGGTCACGTCTTGGATAGGGGTGGGGGATGTTGCTTTTTTCCCTTTAATATCACGATAGAGTGTACAAAACAAAAAGTAACATTTTTTGCCATTTAAAGTTAATAAATGACAGAGGATCGGCAAACTTTTGGCAACGATACATAAGTATTCCATTGCCAGACAAATCACGTGTGGGGAATGAAATGCATGAACCCACCTCAACTCCAAAGGATCACTGTTTGCTGCCATCATATCAGAGTTTTGCTGTCCAGCTCCTGCATAATTCAGGTGCAGTGGTTTTTAAGGTTGCACTGATATCACTTTTGCACTGCCACCCGATACGTTTCTAAAACATTTGCCAATATTGAGGACTGATCTAATTCCAGCATTTTCATTTTCTTTAAATTAAACAGCTTTATACATGACCTTTGTGTCTACGCGCATGTGCTAAGATTGCCATAATCTTTTAACCTATCAGTGATTCTCATGACCTTGTTATTACACTTGGTATTTTTTTAAAGCCTCAGGTAGGAATATATATGTTTTGAATGTCAAGTTATTGTGCATGTTAAATTTATCATTGTTATTTTTTAGATTTAAACATTTTTGGAACATTTTTGGAACATGTAAAAAATTAAAATATCATTACTATAATAATTTTAATGTTGAAAAGAAAACACTATAACATGAAAAGTTCAAAGAGTGGTTAAGAAATATATTATTTGAAAAAAAATACATTTTAATAATAAGTATGTTTATGCATGACTTCAGGGCAACTGCAGGGCCTTTTTCATGGCGTTATATATGTGCCTCATTCCTGAGCGCGTAATTGTACGTTTTGAGCACTGAGAACTATATTTTGCAAGCACATTACATTATATGCTCACGCAGTTTACTCAGGTGCTCTCTCACAAATTCGTTCTCTGCGCGCAGGCAGACGATGTTGCGCTCCGGTCGAGTCTCCCGCTCTCTCAACCTCTTCACTCTGTGCGCGCTCAACTCTTGACACACACGCTCGCTCAACTTGCAACAGTGTTACAAATGTGCCACAAAATCAACCAATCAGATAATTAAAGAAGGTCAATTGTGAATGGCTGTTGGTCTCCAATCACAACGCTTCCCAAAAAGAAGATTTCCGTTCTTTCAGCAAGCAACACAAACGAGGATTTTGTGTTTCAAAATAATAGTGCTCATTCCAATGCATTAAATAATCATTGTAAATTCATTTTAAAGCAAGTAAATTGTAATCAAATCAAATTTTGTGTGTTAAAGGAACTATTAAAGTAGTTTGATAGGAAAAAATGTAATATGTTTTTAATAACAATTGTAAAAGATATGCTGTACATTAAAGTTGATTAAATACATTGTCTCATTTAGAGAAATGAGAAATGGGAACAGAAGTAGTCCAACATAGTGGGATCCATATACATTTTAATTTCCTTCCTAGCAAGGATTTGGATTTGACAGAAATTATATGGGGGTAGTAGTGGTGATGGGGAACACCAGAAATATAATATTCATCGAAGAACAAGTGTACAACCAAATCTGTAGATTATCTCATCGCTTAAAAGGCAATACATACGGTGATGCAGCATAAATAATCTTTTGATTTTCAATTTTGGGAGGAAGTTGCCAAAATATGCAAGTTGCTAACTGGAGAGCCCATTTTTACTAATCAGAGTGTTAAAAAGCTTAGGAGTATTTGGACCAATAATAGGGGTAACATTTAAAGGCTAAATCGATTAAGGAAGAGGTTAAGTTGGCCAGCTCTTTAAATCTTTCACCCATCTGTGATGAGATAGGAACTGCGAGTGACAGCACTAATATACGTCAACACAACACACTCAAAGATACTAAAGTAAATTATCCAACAACACTAATTAAACAGAAAGTGGGGAGAAGAAATGCAGCAAAAAAAATATGTCACAGTTTAAGATAACAAATAAAACTCTTGT
>JACXGM010033950.1:0-12124 GCA_016801145.1 Umbra pygmaea
TCTAATATTAACAGATTTATACTGACACTTGATTCAACATACCATCTAATATTAACAGATTTATACTGACACTTGATTCAACATACCTTCTAATATTAACAGATTTATACTGACACTTGATTCAACATACCTTCTAATATTAACAGATTTATACTGACACTTGATCCAACATACCTTCTAATATTAACAGATTTATACTGACACTTGATTCAACATACCTTCTAATATTAACAGATTTTTGTTAATGGATTCGTAGCTACTGGGTACTGAAATTTGTATTTTGTATTTAAGAAAAATTATGACATTGCAAACTGTAATATCCTTCTGACAAGTATAAACTCAAAAGAAAATCACAGTTGAAAAAATGATGTGATATTTCAGTTCTTGGTAAATGGAAATTAGGTAAATACAAAATATTAAGTGTATATCATATTAACAGAGAAGATAAATAGCTAAATAAATAGAATGATTTTCCACATTTGTTTACAATTTTTGTTCATAATTAATTTAATGTTTTAAATTAATTAAGTTATATTAACAATTACTGGCATGGGTGTTTTTTTCCCATCATTCACATGAACAATATGTGAACAAGTTGGTTCATTAAGACATTTACCACTTTAAACTCTGTAACAAAATAAATGTAACACAGTCATGAAAACAGCCCATTTTGTAAGTATCATTACCATAGACCAGTGTGACTCAAGGTGGTGTCCATCTAAGCTGACCGTATCCTCCATTTAGGGAGAGCTCCAATCTTAAGAGATGGTGCTGGCTGCTGGCAAAGAATGCTGGTGTGGGGAAAGGCACCAGGCAGCCATAGATGGGACAGGCATGGCTCCCTCTAGTCTAGTAGGCAAGCCTGGCTGGCACGATTGACATGGAGCGTTAGGCGCTGTCCAGGTCGGAATAGGATAGGCCTCTTTGCTGTTCTCAGGCCAGGAGCATTCAGATTCAAGTGTGCTTCACCCACAGAAGGTTGGATTGCCATCTGACACGGCTGAGCTGCCTTTGATAGAGGTGGAGAGTTGTTTTGATGGGTGTCCAGGGCTCTGAGTCAAAATGGCCATCTTGTGGTGGACTTTGTGAAAGCTGAGGGAAAATCTGGTGAAATTTGGGACCCATCCCTTGCTACTGCACGCATGTGCACACATACAGACACATTCACAAAATAATGAGGCAAGTGGCTGGACAAAGAAAGAGCATTAAATGTAGTTTAGTATCGAAGGGGGAAAAATACCAATGCTCATTATGTAATACATTTCCTATTTCAATTATGAAATCAAATATTTCTGAGAGTCTAAATAATTTGGTAATTTTGGTAACCCTTTAATCATCCTTTCAGGTGTCATTTTTTATATCTACTGATATTATCAATGTTCATTTCTGAGGTAACATTTTTTATTTCAGGTTACAAAGAATGAGAGGTATGAATTCAAACTACCTTTGAAACTTAATAATTGTATGTTAATTTGATGGGAAATATGGCAGCCTTTTCCATTCCCTGATATGTTTCTGTTATGGAGGTAAGATGATTTCAATAGACAAAGATGATAGACTATCATGTATGTCCCTGAGTAAAGAACCATGACAAAATGCATCTAGCTTAAACTGAATAAGGTGACACAAGTACCGTTAGAATACCTTGGCGTAAACATGTCATGCAAGATGACTCCTAGCATTGCACTGATAAACCATTATTAGTTATTAAGAAGAAGAAGAGAGGGAGAGAAATAGATATTGTGGCAGAAACACGAAATAGGCAGATATGAGAAAATAAAAGGTAAGAAAGATAAAAAGACACACCATGGGAACACACAGGAGACTTGACACAGTAAACTTTGGTGTCAGACTGGCCCTGATTTGACACACATTTCTCAGTTCCTTCGCTTTCTTACCCCTTCTTTAAACACTAGTTGTAGAATTTCACAACTAGCTCATAAAGGCCTGTGGCCCACGGGAAGATAAATCATTGCCGTTTGCCTGTCTGTGAAGAGCAAAGAAAGCCTTTGACTTACAGAGGCCTATGACATACATTCTCACCAGTAGGAATTGCAGGAACTCCATGGGAAAGACCTCAATGTGCTGTAGCGATCCTTTAAACAGCACCATAAAGAAAGGAGGGAGGGATATGCAGCAAGTGCATGCAACAGTTTGTAACATCTGCCTTCCTGTGTGTGTGTGTGTGTGTGTGTGATGTGTGTGTGATGTGTGTGTACGTGCTACTGCCGGAGAGCACTTAGCTCTCAGCTCGTTGCCACCCACTGTTAACATCTGCTATGCTTAACGTTGCTATGTAACTCACTGGTAAAGCAGATACTAGCTAATAGAATAAAATGATCCCACGCTGCCAACCCTTATCACTTTACATGCATGTATTTTATCATGATGCCATGAGCAGATTTGTTGTTAGATAATTATCATTCTAGAGTAAGCTTGAGGCTGGGGAAAATGAAAACATACTGCCCCATAAGGCTTGGCTTTGGTCTTGTAAGTAATCTTTATTATTATTATTATATCACATAAGTGCACAATTAATTTGTAACTAATAGCATACCTGGCCGTTAAGTACTATATATCTTTTCAGCAGTCCAGAATATGTAAGAGGGTGATTTTGTAAGTTCCAGATTTTGCACTTACCAGATTATTTGTACAGACCTGGCAAAATGTGAAAAAGCTGTACCATCCACTATGGTCAAAATTAACTGCTTATTTTCATCCATCTTTTAGTAAATTCAATACCAGGGCTAGGCATATATTTATACTTTTATTAAAGATTAATCTTAACAATAATGCTTACATTTCAGTTTAAACATGTTGGGGATAGCAGAACTGGACATTTCCACCTGAAATCACATACCCAAATATGTTTGTAGCACATGACATGAAGCAAGGATACCATTTGAAAGGGAATGCTTTCTATAAGAATTTTTACACTGTCCATAAACAGGTTTTAAACAGATTAACCTGTTAGCAATTCTAAAATAATATCTAAACCAAAGTTGGCCACGTTTGATGGAAACTTAAAATAATGCAACGTGAGGCCATGTTGTCATGACTGCCAGCTAATGTTCGGCATAACAGCATAATTAAAATGCTGATATATGTTGTATGCTAAAATACAGAAAAAACATTGCTTCATTTAATCTCCCAGCCATGGCCTGATTCTGTAGCTGCGTGTCCAGTACAAAATGGCTTTGCATATTATATTGTGATTGAGTTGAACACATTAAATTCAAACAAGAATTATTTTTTACATTCTTTTCTTTGAATTGCTTACTATGGAATGTATTGTTTTTGGCTACATTGAGTCTTGTTAGTCAAAAAGTTTAATTTCTGCACAAAACATAATTGCCACCACTGGAGCTGCTATGATCAAACAATGCCAAAATATCAACCCTGTAAAAAACTGACTGGTCAAACAAGATACAAGACCCATCTTTTCTATAATGCAAATGGAAAAAATAGGTATTTTTGTAGGTGAGTGTGTCTGGGAGTGCAAAAGGCCGGGACGGAGGAACAATGACAGCTGTCTGTCTCTGATATGGCATTGTTGCTCAGGCATTTGGGCCAGGAACTGACACACATTCAAGATGCTGGCTCGCTGGACTAGACCCAACTACCCCCAATTCCCCCATAGATGTTTGTGCAAAATCAATAAAAATTATCTTGGAGTCCATATGCCATTTGGCAGCTCCATCTTGTGGCATCGTCTTTAGAATATAGAGGCCATACTGTACAATGGAGTAGCCAAGCGCATGTAATTTGTCAGGCTAATCTCCAGCACTCTTACATTGATTTTTCCCCCTCTCTTGACTCCCTAGCCTCTAGACATCATGAACAAAAACTAACTTCATCATATAGTGTGTTAATGCAAGGGTCACAATAATGTCCATTTTCTTGCCCTCTGGTAATTTCAGGAGTTCTTTAGATTTTTTTATTCAGAAATACTTTTACAGGTCACTGTTCTTTCACTTAGGAAAAATGGAAAACCTTGAGTTGTGCAAATCTTTGCCTAAACCTTATCTGACCATGTATATAGAACTCTGGAAACAATTAAAAGACCACTGTGACATGTTTCCATGATAGGTATGTGTCTGGGTAAAATGGTTTAGGTTTTATTCCATAAACTACTGATTACATTTCTCCCAAATTCCAAATTAAAAAAACTGTCATTCGGAGCATTTACTAACTAATCAAAACAACAAAAAAGATGGATTGTCGAATAATGCAAAGAAAATAAGCATTTTTAAGCATCACAATACGAATGTGTTAACGTAGGAAGAGTTCAGAAATCAATATTTGGTGGAATAATAATAATTGTATAATAATAATAATCGGCATTCATGTGTCTTGGCATGCCCTTCATTCTTTCCCATTGATGTTGGGTGACTTTATGCCAGTCCTCGCGCAAATATTCAAGCAGTCCTGCTTTGTTTAATGTCTTGTGACCATCAATCTTCCTCTTAATCACATTCCAGAGGTTTTCAATGGGGTTGATTTAAGGAAATATTACTGTACAGGGGTCTCTTAATTCTTTCTAGATTTGTATGTACATTTTTTCAAAATCTGTTCTTCTTGCATGTCAGTTATGTTTATTAAGCACAGTTGATATGAAGTGGTCCACTACCAATTTTATATTTACAATTTATGAAAAGGTTTGTTACTTTACAGATTTATTACTGAAATGGCCTTGCTAAACTGAGAATTCTCAACATCCATTAAACACTGTATGCCAATATATTCAATCTAACAAATGTACTTTGTTCTGAGTACAGTGTGTTTTTCCAAGTGATTTCAGGCTGCTTTATGCCTAGAACTTTACAGTAATATCCATGACAGATTTAACCCCTCTCCAACCATCAATTACTCTAAGAAATACTCTCAATGGAGGTGGTGGTGAGGAAAATGTTTTTAGTTTGTATGCTTTTAGATTACAATCCAATCCAAAGCTGAGTTACATGTTAAGTGGATGTCCTCCATACAGTAGCTGGTGTGACACACAGCATAGTGTTATACACATGCCATTCAGAACAATGGTTCTCAGAGAGCATGACAACGTGCCACAGCACTAAGCCTATTACTTTCTTCACCGTCCCAGTTGTCTGCTCAGAATGCCACATACCAATGGGGTGGCTGTCACTATCAGGGGCCGTATTAAATAATCCAAACACATCCCCTGCACTATCACAAGAAACACACTTTGAATCTGTATTTTTGTGTTGTTTGCCAAAGTATCGTTTACACCGAAGCTCTTGAAAAAAAAATCTCTTGCGGCATGTGTGTCACCCACTCTCTTAAAGGCTTTACTCCTCATACGCTTATCTGCTCCAGTCGAATGTATTTCTTATCGAAGAGAGTGAGGGAAGCCTTCTGACAATACTGCTGTTATCATATTTCTTCAGCCGATTCCCTATGTCATTCAGCAGTCAGATGGTCTCCAGTTTGATTGATGGATGGGCTTCCCAACTAAATAAAATGGGGCTCAACAGCTTTGCACCTCTCTCCCCATCGGAGACCAGAGTGAAACATTCCTCTGTAACAAAGGCAGGATTACGGATGCATTAGCTCTACATCGACCACAGCCTCCTGCTCCTGTCAATACTTTGCACATAATAACCTGAAGCAATGATAAGGAAACAAAAGGCAAGAGCGATAGGAGGCGGATGAGAAAAGAAATCAATAGGAGTGAGGGGAAAGTTTTTTCAAAGAGACACTGTCAGGCCTGGGGAAGATTTTTTCTTGGACGATGCAGTGGGATAATGGCCCCTGACAAGAGGACAATGAGTTCTCCAGGCCCATCAGGGGACTGCTGGTTTTTCGGTTGGCTGGCCTGGATAGAACCAGGAAGATAAGAGGGACATGGGCCAGTCGGTGAGAGTCCTCTCAACCACATGCACCGGGCACAACTCACATGGGTGTGGGGGCCCTTGGCCCTCTGGCATCCTCAAAGCTCCTTCTGTTAGCCTGCATAGTTATGCAACATGTCTTTCAATTAATTGCGAGAGAGCGAGTACCTACATAGCTGCATAGAGGATCTCACTGAGTGTCAGTCTTTCAGACAAATCAAGGTTATATTTGTATTCTCTCCTGAAAATGTTCACTCAGATATACAGCTAAATTGAATGCATTTCTTTAATAGTATGACACCTTCAAATTAAAATGTTTTTAATACCTCATGTTATCTTCCATTATACGTTAAATGGTGGTAAACAAGGAAAAGTATTTACAAACTTTGAGCTGCTAGTGTGGGATTTAGGGTACAGCTCCATGAAAATGTATTCAGTGATAAATTAACATTGTGAAGGATTTGTTGGTTCACAAACCTAGAAAGGTTAAATAGCACTAATAATTGGGTGATAGAAATTCATGCTAATTGTTTCCCTATACCTAGGTAATTAATTTTCCTGTTTCACTAACCCATCATATGTCTGTCGTAGTGAGAAGCATGTAATAAAGAAAGAGAGCGAGCTTAAGAGAGAGAAAGAGAGAAAGAAAGAGAGAGAGGGAGCGAGTGAGAGAACTTAGGCTCTGGAAAATTAATGAGAAATCAGAAGAGTGTTATGCATGTTCTGTCTGCAGAGCGCTGTCACACAAAAACACAATAAACCCTCTGAACAAACAGGCACTTAAAAAATAGCCCAGAAACAGTGAGCAAATTCAATTACAGAAGTAATTAGAAGATATAGAGCAAGGCTGCCTTTTGGGACTGTGCCAGAAAACATGAATTAATAAGAGTGAATAGGAGGAGGCTGCACTAGCAATTAAGAGGCAATCACCTATGTCAATGAATACCTAAAAAACACAGGATGGAAAACTATTAATTTAATGATCAAATATATTTTTAAGATGATTAATACAGCAAATTCATTTTAAGAGACTCATTTCTGGAAAGATAGCAAGACAATTGTACGTAATGTGCGCCTTCTGGCATTTATATTGCTAATTAAATTTTGATAATTTGCAGAGGCAATTTACAATTATCTGTAAAACAGCAAAGGCAGCATTTGGCAAATACTGTCTGTACTGTTTGAGAGTGCTTACAGTACTTGTATATAACACAGTCTTCAAACTGAGACCATTTAAAACCAACTGAGCAAAAAATACAATTTCACTTCAACTTCTCTTATAATTCATTATCGCCTTCTCCTAATGAGACTATAGCAACAATTAAGCTACTAGATAACAATAAAATAAATAATAACTTTACCTCCCACGGGGGAAACTATCGCTTCTGCCTGAATCACCACACATTGCGTTAGTAAACTAATTAATCCATTGACAAAATCCCCAAAGGTGAAAGGCTTGAGCTCCATAAAGAGGTAAAAGACAGCGAAATTAAAGCAAGTTGCAGATTAATATGAGTGTTACAGTAAATAAACAACAATCCACACCAAAATTGTTTTTTCTTGTAGCCAATACGCATATTGTGTACATATTGATATTCTTGTAATCAATTACATGTCTTATTAGTCATCCTGTTCTACAGTATATATAATTCTGTTGCAAAGTGTGTGTACTGCTGAAACAACATTGGTAAAAACTTGGTTCACACAGAGCATGGGAGAATTGCTAGACGCACATTTTGTCTATTCATTTCTCAGCATCTGCTACTCAAACACATAAATGGAGGGAATACACCTAGCAATGCAGCTTCAAGGTGAGCCTTTAATAACCTGACTAGAAATAATTTAGGATCAAGCTCTAGTCTTATCATTTTCATAATATCTATCATTTGAAGGAAATAAATAGGGACCAAGAAGGGCCTCAAATGAGACGAATATTAAGTTCAAGATCTATCAGTAGGTTTAGTCTTTCTTTTTGTAAAATATTATATTTCCATATACAGAATTTACATATTCATACGCGTTAGCATTTATAGCCACTTTATGAAAGATATGAGAGGAAAATTCCACTTAATATTATCAACATTGACGATCTGGGGTCATAAAAGCCCAATAGCCTGAAGTGGATGGATAACACTAATATGCTTTCACATTTCAATGGGAACTAGTCCCTTATTTACAGTTGAAGGTATATAATTTACTGCTGAGTGTAGAGAGAAAAGTGGAGGGACATAGATGGACCTTTAGAGTTTATCATTATTGCCTAGAGCTGCATGCTAAAAGGCCAATTATTGCTTAAATGGAGTTAAACCCAAAGATGGACTGTCATGATCAACATTCTATTTTCCATGCAGTCAAGTCTTCAGGGAGCATCTGAACCAAAGACCCCAAACAAACTTAACTGGGAATGTGATTAGTGCTTAAAGAATGTGAATCATTAATGATCAAACACGGCACTCCATTTCAGAACAGTCATGCGAGGCAGAGATTATATATGTGATCTGGAGGCTTAAACGATTTAGTCAATTATGAACGTTATCTAAAACTGTTTAATTTCCTATTCAGACCTCCATAGGAGCTTCATATTTGTCAATGATCTGTGATTAAACCCAGATTGCAACCACATGAGATCTGTCACATCTGGTAGCAGAAGACCTGAGATCTTAACGAAGCAGCGAGAGAGGATTCAAACTTTCCCTCTTCAGCCTTGGCATCCGATTAACACCAGGCTTTGGTGGAATGCCAGTGATGGGGCCATCTGTGTCCCTTAACCCTCAAGATGGCAGATGTAGAAGCAGATTGATTTTCGATTCATCTAGATTCACAATCACTGCTTCATGCACGTTAAGTGCGAGCTGTGACTTGCCACCGTTTCCTGCCATTTTCTGTTCTTAAAAGAGGCAATCGATGCGTAATAAATCACATCTGTACCAAATTAAATAATTTACCCTCTATAGAGGAAGGAGAATTTAGGTACAATAGAGACCAGGGTAATTAACTATCCAGATAGCTTACTTAAAAAAAGAACATGTTAATTTAATGAATCACTTGATTCAAACTAGATATCATCATTGTGTGATCTACACATTGTTTCACAAATCTTCACCAAAGTTTTGATTGGAGAACAAAAGAGACATTAATTCTATTGATCGCATGCTATGGCTTTACATGATACCAGGTGGAACCTGGAACCTGGCATGCAGGATGAGATTATAGCCAAAGTGTTTAAGCGTCAGTGCATGCAGTTGGGCTTCTGTGTTGCAGCAGAGCTGTCCAGCCTGGCCACTCCACATCTTATCGCTCTACTGATTACAGGTCTCCACCATGAGTCAGGTGATCAGTCTCAGAGTCCTGCCAGGTAAATTGCAGTCTCCCTTTTGCCTTTTCTTTTGTAATATTGAGCTCTGTATCTTAGCCCCTGCCTGTGTCTCCCTAACTTCCATTCTAAATCCAAATGACCATGTTTTGTATGGTGGTAATGGCTCTCATTTTCTCCGCACCCCACGGTGGCTTCACTCCTCATCAGTATTTGAGTGGTGGAGACTCACTTTATAGAGTGTGTGGGATAGTGTAGTCTGGGGGTAATAAGACGCTTCTCAGCTTTGCATCCCCAACTTCTCTACACATATCAGCATACCAGCAGTGGCACTTATCAACCCCAAACCTTCAGATGGAGACAGAAAAGGTCTTTGATACCATTCCAATCCACAACAGTCCAATCTAAAGTCCCTCTATGAAGGTCAATACAAGCTTCTCTCTTTAGATCTACATGAAAACATTGTAGGCAAGACTACATTCAATGAGAAGCTAGACATTTTGTGAAAAATATTGATGTACATGTACTTTGCTAGAGCCATATTTTGCATGTCCATACTGGTGTACATAATGCTCCTAAAATATTCCAGTGACAGGCTTAGTATTATCAACATGGGTAATTTTAATGTTCTGAAGTATAATCAAATCACGTACTTCAGTTGAAAGAAGGGAAATATAAATATTTGCTATTTATATAAAAGGTAAATATTTGCTATTATTACTTATGCTTCTTCCATCATGGGACAGAACTGAACATTCTAAAATTCCACAGCATATATTTACATTTACATTTTAGTAATTTCCGACACTGTTATCCAGAACGACTTACAGTAAGTACAGGGACATCCCCTGGAACAAATTAGGGTTAACTGTCTTGCCCAAGGACACAATGACATTTGGCACAGTCAGGAATCAAACCGGCAACCTTCTGAGACAGCTCAGCTCTTTGTGATCCGAATCGCACAGGACTACTTTTTCCCAATTTGGGAGAGAAGTGTCCAGCCTGCTGTTGACCTCAAGTTTCTGGGAACACCCTGTCTGTTTTCCCTGGTAGCCTTCCATCCTCAGGGCATAGGCCAGCACTCAGGCTGCCTCAGAACACTCCAGAAATCTCTGTCATCCAACATACAGCCTAGCAAACCCACAGGTACTCATATAAAGTCAGAGATACAAACTCTTTTCATCTCTCATCATCACACTCAAACTTCCTGAACATTAGAAGGACACAAAAAAATCACAATTCAATCATCTTTGTTATCTCAGCACAGTAAGTAAGAGACAAAATCTGCTATTGAAAGTGTTATTGTTTATTGAACTGGCTGTATGATTTTCCTCTAATCCTATTTCCCTTTATATCCCCTCTTTGTACAGGGAACAGTTTCAAGTACGGACCAACATGCAAGCTGAATTCCTTTGACACTCCATTGAGCTGCTACGGCTGGCTGGGCCTGGCTAGGCCAGCAGGTCTGCCACATTCAGATCATGCCTAAATACTACCATTGTCCTACAGAGAAAAACAAGCCTCTCTCAATTCAGCACCCACAAAATCAGCATAAATAGTTAAATAGGGAAAAATGGATCTTAAATCAACTTGATTTGCTAAGAAACATTGTTGTTTTGCACAAGACTGTTCATGCAGCACAAGGTAGGTTCTTTTATTCAACAGCACTTCCATAATTAGCATCCCAACAATCGTGAAAGCAATTCTGATCCGAAACAGGGGTACAGTGCACAAGACATCCCACGAGCATTGGCACTTCATGTGGATAGTCTGCTATGCTGATCTTTGTAGACTAAAGGGGAAAGAGGCTTAAATCCTCCTATATTGACGTAAAGTAAATTCCTTGTTGGGATGTGATGCCTGTCGGAAGCTGCTGATGTCTGGTGAGAGCCAGGGTCAGGGCCGTTGCAGGAGATTAGATTCTTTCTCTTCGCCTGTCCAGAGAGGGAGAAAAGTGCAGAGCAATGAGGGGGATTTGTTCTCTCAACCCAGAGGATAGATTTTCACATCACAAAAAAAGGAAGTGCCCCACCGCAAATTGCACTTATTGAATAGCTAATTTGGCAGTCTCAGTTCAAAGGGGCTTGAGAGGAAAGACGAGTGTGAGGAGGATGAACACAAAGCTGCAGAAAAACAAAAGGCATCGGACCCTTCGAGGTTAGGCCTGGATGAGGAGAGCTGTGCCCGGCAAGGGGAGAGGAGGGGGAGAAGAGGGTCGGCTGGTGGGTTGCTTCCTGGACGTAGGGCGTGCAGCACACAAAGAGCATTAGTGTTACTGCACCCATTGTTTTCTGACTGGCTGCTACTACCTTCATTAAGCCCTGGAGTAGTGAGTGGGCTGTAGAGCAGAGCACAACTAACATGGCCAGACAGAAATGTCATCTGTGCGATTACCTCACCACATCAAATTGTATGGATAGCTCTTCTTTTCTTTCCTATTTTTTATATTTTGACCCCATTTTTCTCACCTCCCATTTGGTCATGTCCAATTCCCCCTTAACCTCCCTTGTCAACAGCTCTGCAACTCTTTGGACAGGGGAAGAATGCTGAAGGGAGCTCACATGTTTTATCCTACCTCATGTCTTACTGCTCACCCAATAACTATACTTCCATGATTCAACTCAGAGGCGCCCGATCTGCACACAAATACTCACTGGAGAATGATGTAGCAAGGTATGTTAATCCGACTTATCTATCCCTTATCCTTGTGCCAATTTGAACTGGCTTTGTTTTTTCTCTCTGAGCTGGGAAAGAAGTTGTGTACATGTTATCCTGCTGGAAGTAGCCATTAGAAGAGTACACTGTGGTCATAAAGGGATGGACATAGTCAGCAACCATACAAAGGTAGGCTGTGGCATTCAAACAATGCTCAATTGGTACTAAGGGGCCCAACGTGTACCAAGAAAATATTACCCACCCAATTGCACCGCCTACAGCCTAAATCGTTGGTACAAGAAAGGAT